>JADLZL010008078.1:0-136881 GCA_015844335.1 Chrysopogon serrulatus
CATGCGAGGGATGATCCGTCCGGGTCATCAGTGATTAGTTACCTTGTACATAAGATTTCCCCGGTCGGCTAATTGATACGCCGATCAAGGAAGGCGAGATTAGATTGGATCTTGTAACCCCCGCCCCGGCTATATAAGGCGGGCAGGGGCCCCCTCCAAAACAGATCACTTCCCATCATAATCCACAACCAGAACACATGGGACTAGGGTTTTAGGTCACCTTGACGGCCCGAACTGTCTAAACCCGTGTCTCGTGTTACTTTCTTGCTCTTGATCTCGCGCACCTCACCACCCTCGATCTCATCTACTACCTCGGGCACCCCATAAGGTAGGTGGGCCGACCCGGATATCGCCGATACCGGGCGCGCCGTAGGGGTGTGCCAGATCCGTCGTTGAGCAAGATGGTTGCTCCTTCCACCGCCGCTCTCCCGTCGCGTCGCATGACCTTCACCGCCGGATCCATCACGCGGACCGCCGCCGCCGAGCACGACGGGGGGGAGAACGACCAACCCGGGATCCCGCCCGCCGGAGCCGGGCATGCAACTGCCCCGCCGATCAAGCCAGCGCCCAAAGCGAGGCCACGGCGATCCTTCCCCAGCGGCAACGTTTCGACGGCCCCGCCGGGAGAGGAACCCGTCAACTCCGATGACCTGGATCGAATCTCATCGACCGGGGTCAATGGAGGTCGCAGTGCGTCGAGCTTCGCCAAGACGCCGGGCAACTTCAGCCGAGCACCCACCCGTCGGGTCGGGATGGCAAACCCGCCGCCGGCACCACGCCGAACCCGTCGATCACCGCCAAGGCCAATGGCCATCCCGGCTAAACCGGGCGGGACCTAGGCGCTTTTAACCGCCGGCCGGGCGGACGACAGCCCGGGTCTGGCTCCGGGGTATTGGGGGGATTTCCTCTAGCACCCCACCGCTCGGGGGGACGCCATCGGGCCGAACTTCCCTGAGGAACAGATCTCGAGGCGTGGTGGCACCACCCGACCCTGAGCTCCGCGGATACTCACCAGAAGTTGCACGGCGGCAACTCGTCCGACCACCACCGGCCGACACTCCATCACCGATCAACAACATGGTGCAGACTCCACTGGCGGAGGATGACGAAGTCACCGTGACACCATCTTGGAGGAGCCCGGCTCGGCCCGACTCCGACGCCTCCCCGGATCGGATCCAGGGAGACATCGATTGTCGTAAGCGGACCGAGCCATCCAAATAAACTGCATCCCTCCCGTATACCCGGCTCAGATCTTCATGCTCCGAGCCGCCTCACCGACGAGGACCCACCAATGACGAGACGAAGGACATCGCGCCCCGGCCAGGCGCAACGCCGACCGAGCCGAGCGCCGTGTGGCTTACGAAGACCGTTCTGTGAGCCTCCGAGATGCGGCCGCCCAGTATGCCACTTATACAGAACCCGGCGGACGAGTTTGTCTACATCGACGAACAAATCGTAGCGCCAACCCCGAAGCGCCAACCCGCCGCCGCCAACGAACTCGAGGCACTTGCCCCAACCCCTCGTAAACCGGGCTAAAGCTTTCATCAAGGCCGCCAAGTGTAAACAAGCTACGGGAGATGCCGCCCCGGATCCTCCACCTCCGGGTCAAGCCGCCATCGACGGGAAGATCCCGACGGTCCCGCCGATCGCACAATGACGGGGAGGTGGCGCAACCACTGGTAACGGAGGCGGCAACAATCCGCAAGCACCCGCCCATCAACCGCCCGCCCGCCGATGCCCGAAGCGATCATCAACGCCGGACGTGATGCCCGCGCCATCATCGACGCCAGCGAAGCGGACGCCATAACGCCGAGATGGAACGCCGGCGTCGCCGACGCCGAACACGGGGCTTTGACCGCAGCGGCGCTAATGATCGAGGGTCCCAAACCTCTCAAGCACGGCTGCGGTCCCATCGGTGGCCTGGGCCACTTCCGGATCCCCCGAATGCTGGAGCCCTACGACGGCAAGGCTAACCCCGAGCAAAGTGGCTCCAAACGCACGCCGTAGCTGCCGCCGCTGGGGAACGGAAGACACCATGGCAAACTACTTGCTCGGTCATGCTGGCCTCCCCAGCTCTGAATTGGTTCACGTGGATTGAAGAGAACTCCATCGACAACCGGGCACAGCTCCGAAGCTTTTTCGTGGACAACTACATGGCCACGTGCGACCGCCAAGCCACGCCACGAACTCGAAAAGGTTGGCGCAGCCGCCCAAACGAGACGCCCGGCAATACATTCTGCCGCTTTCTCCACGCTGCACTGGGCTGCCGCCAACGCCAATGACATCGACGCCATCACGGCCTTCATCCGAGGCCTTACATACAGCAACTCCTCGCGAGAAGCCTCCACGTAAAACGCCCGAAACAATCGGCGAGCCGATGAAGACCGCCGACTCCTACGCAGGGGGAGAAGAGGCCGAGGGACACCACAAAGACCTCGCCGCAGGAAGAGGCCCATGCCCCTTCCCCGCCGGCAGGAGCCCCTCGACCCAATGACCGCAACGCCGACCGTAGGGACCCGGCAGCCTCGATCATCGCCACGACAATCGCGACCGCCCGGATCGTTTCCGTGGGCGTCGGCACGACGTTAACAACGCCAAGTCGCGAGTCAAGCGCAGCCTCGACGCCGAAGTTCGACAAAGTCTTGGATCAGCCGTGCCCGATCCACAAGAATGGGACGCACACCATGCGCCAATGCTACGGGCTCGGCAAAGTTTTCCGGGAGGAAGACCAGAAGCGCCAACGCCGTCGCGACGATGACAAGAACGGCGGTGACAAGGAAGATGACCCGAGGCCCGACGGCACCTCGTACCAAACACCATCCAAGAGCGTGGCCACAATCTGCGGCGGACCACCCGCAATGGAGAACAAGAGGAGCAAGAAGCTAACCACCAGGAGGGTCATGGCGTTTCCGCCGAGAACACCATCGCCGATCCAGCCTTTCCGCCATGGTCCCACCAGTGCCATCACCTTCAGCCAGGAGGACCAGTGGTCGGAAATACCATACCCGGGCGTTTCCCCCCGGTACTAGACCCGCTGTGATCGGCAACGCCCACTTCAGACGCTGCCCTTATCGACGGCGGAAGCCCCCCGAACATCCTCGTTCCCAAAGTCGCTCCGGAGCTCCCAAGCATCCCAAAAAGAGGCTCTACAGCCCGCCGAGTCCCCGCTCGGGGCATTGTCCCTGACAAAGCATCGAGCCGCCGGCCGTGACCCTAACGGTACAGTTTGGCACTCCGTGCCGCTTCCGCAAGGAGAACCCGATGTTCTACGTCGCAGATTTCGACACCGCCTACCACGCCATACTGGGACGTCCCGCCTTGCATAAGTTCATGGCGGTCCCCCACTACGCCTATCTCGTGATGAAGATGCCAGCTCCCCGGTGGCGTGCTCACCCCTCCGCCGACTTAAAGAGCGCCCACGCCCGCGAACAGAAAACTACACCATCAACGAGACCGCCGGCCTCACCGCCAAGATGAAGGCGTGCCTCGCCGACTCCAAGGAAGTGCCGCCGCTAAAAGACCAGGAGATCCCTGGCCAATGAACCCCGCGCTCCTCCATCAAGAACAAGGAGACCAAGACCATCGACCTAGGCACGGGTGACCCCTCCAAGGTCACTCGGATCGGCGCCAACCTCGACCCTAAATAGGAAGACGCGCCGCCGCCTTCCTCCGGGACAACGTGGACATTTTCGCATGGAAACCCGCGGACATGCCCGAGTACCGAGGAAGTATGCCGAGCACGCCGAAAGGTCTCATCCTCCGCCAAGCCGGTTAAGCGTAAGCTTTGCCGATTCGCGCCGGACAAGAAAGAGGCTATTAGGGTAGAAATTAACCGGCTCCTAGCTGCCGGTTTTATCAAAGAAGTGTATCATGCCGAGTGGCTGGCAAACCCGGTCCTCGTCCGCAAAAGCAATAAAGAGTGGCGAATGTGCGTTGATTACACCGATCTTAACAAACACGCCCTAAAGACCGTTTATCTCTCCCTCGCATCGACGAGGTCGTAGACTCTACCGCCGGCCGCGAATCCCTCTCTTTTTTGATCGCTACTCCGGTATCACCAGACGCCCCTAAAGGAGTCGATCAGGTCAAAACAGCCTTCATAACTCCATTCGGCGCCCATTGCTACACGACGATGTCCTTTGGCCTCAAAAATGCCGGGGCAACGTACCAAGCGAACAATTCAAGCATGCCTAAAAGATCAAATAGGCATTAACGCCGAGGCATACGCCGACGACGCCGTGGTCAAATCCAAGACCGCCGATAGCTTACTCGCCGACCTCGATCAAACATTCAAGAACCCCGCGAGTGTATCGATGGAAACTCAACCCAAACAAGTGCATCTTTGGGGTTTCATCGGGAATCCTCCCGGGAACACCGCCGCCAGTCATGAATTGAACCAAATCCCGAGAAGGTATCGGCCATAACAAAGATGTCACCGCCGACCAACATCAAGGAAGTACAGAAGCTCGCCGGTTGCTTAGCGCCTTTAAGTAGATACATCTCCAAGCTCTGGAGAAAAAGCCCCGCCTTTCTTCCGACTACTCCGAAGGTCCGATAAATTCGTATGGACCCCGTGAGGCGCACGAGGCATTCAAAGAGCTAAAGGTTTTTCTCGATGACGCCTCCCGCCTTAACGGCACCGCTACCCGACGAGGACCTCCTCCTCTACATCGCGGGCGATGAATCGGGTAGTCTCTACGGCGGTAGTCGCCGAACGCGACGAGCCGGACACGCTGCTCAAGGTACGGCGACCGGTGTACTACATCGCCGAGGTCCCGAACGAAGTCAAAAACTCGCTACCCGCAAATACAGAAGCTCATTTACGCTGTCCTCCTAACGTCGCGCAAGGTGAATCACTACTTCCAGTCCCACACCTTGTGACGGTAGTGTCCCAAGCATCCCGATCGGCGACATCATAAAGAACAAAGAGGTCGACGGCAGAATTGCCAAATGGGCGGTCGAACTCGGCGCATACACCGCCGAGTACGCGAGTCGCCAAACGATAAAATCCCAAGTGCTCGCCGACTTTATCGCCGAATGGACGGACATGTTGAACCGGGTTCCGCCCGAGCACCCCCCAAAGATCGGAAGATGTACTTTTGGCGCAAGGCCAATGCTAGCGGTGCCGAGCAGGGGTCATGCTTGTATCTCCGAGCGGCGAAGAACTCCGATATGTCTTGAGAATACATTTCAAGGCATCTAATAACGCCGCCGAGTACGAGGCCGCCATACATGGCATCAAAGTTGCCATAGCCCCGGGAATCAAGCGCCCGGAAGTCTTCGGTGACTCCGCCCTCGTCGCCAACCGTGCAAATAAAGATTGGTCCCTGCACCGCTGAGAAAATGGACGCCATCGCACCGAAATCCGAAAAACTCGAGAACAAGTTTTACGGCATTGAGTTCCACCATATCGTCCCGCGAAGAAAAACTCGAGGCCGACCGGCTCTCCAAACTAGGCTCCACACGGGCAACCATTCCGCCGGTGTATTTCGCACACGACCTCCTCGACACCATCGACGGGGCAAGACGGAGGAGCGCCCAAAGTCACTCCCGCCGAGAAGATGGGGGCCAGGTTTATCGAAGCCGCCGGGCGTGGGAGGATTGGCGCTCCCCTTTCATCCGATACCTCACCAACTCCGGGTGCGGGCCGATAAAACCGAGACGGAGCGCCGGTACGGCGGAGCAAGCACTAATGCTCGGGCGGACGGCGCAAGACCGATGTTCTGTAAACGCCAACGCCAACGTTCTACGTGGCGCGTGTTACAGTACCGAGGGTGTAAGAATATTGAAAGAGATACATGCCGGCATCTCGGAAGCCACCGCGCCTCCCCGAACGGTCGGCGAGCTTTCGGGCAGGTTTTTCTATCGGCCGACCGACTGCCGCGACGCAGTAACACTTGGTACGGCATTGCGAGGGTCGCCGCTTTTTTGCCAAGCAGCCCCATCCGCCGGCTCACGCCCTAATGACGATACCATCCGCCCCGGCCTTTCGCGGTCCTGGGGACTCGACCAGATCGGCCCCTTTCGGGGCAGCGCCGCTGTAATTTCAGGTATGTGCTGGTGGCCATCGATAAATTCTCCAAGTGGATCGAGTACAAACCACTCGTCGCCTCCACAAGCAAGAAGGCCGCCGAAGTTCTTCGAGGAAATCGCCCACCGCTTCGCATCCCGAACAGCATCATCACCGACGGGGTCAAACTTCACGGGTAACGAATTCGGGAGTTTTGCGAGGAGCGGTCCATCTTGGTCAAACACGCCTCCGTTGCGCACCTCGCCTGCTAACGGCCGGGCCGAACGCGCCTAACGGAATGATCCCCGACGCACTCAAAAAACGCTTGTACCGTAAAAGACGATAAGCACCCGTGAAGGTGGCTAAAGGAGCTTTCCACCGCCAGCCTGGGGACTGCGCACGCAAAACCGCCGGAGCAAGGGTTTCCCCCCTACTACATGGTGTACGGATCGGAAGCCGCCCTACCCGAGGACGCCGCCTTCCGCTCACCAAGAGTTCAAAATTACTCCGAAGAAATCTCCGATCAAGCACGTGGCCGACGATGTCGACCGCAAGGAGGAAGAACGCCTAGCCGCCCAAGGCCCCGGCCGGCCAAGTACTGAGAGCGTCCGCCGCTACTATGACCGCAACGCCCGGGAACGCCCCTTCGCGGTCGGCGACCTTGTCTGCGCGTCGCCGCACACGAGCTCCGCCGGCATGCACAAACTTTCCTCCCCCGGGATGGACCTTTCATCGCCAAAGAGGTAACCCCGACCGTGGTCCTACAGTGGTGGAGTCGACGGACGCGATATCCCAAACTCCCCGGCACGCTGGAGCATCCGATACGCTTTTACGCCTAGTAGCCAAGATGAATAAAAGATATGTACTCGCTTTCCTTTGTAATCCAAATACATATATGATATGATGTGTTTCTTGTTGTTTCTCCTTTTTTTTTTTCTTTATGCATCCATGACACTCTCGGGCCGTGCTACCCACGCACTGGGAGGCCAATAAGACCACCCAAGACGCACTTTAAATCGAACTGATTGGAGCAACCCCCGTCCCCGGCCTAAACCTACACGTGCTAGCAGCTTCGGCTCATGCGTTATGGTACGGCCGGCAGCGGTTCCCTGTGGGACACCGGTGACCTCTACGTGCATGACAAGGTCTACATCCTTAGCGCTATGAGACACCGGCAACCCGGGCCAGTCCGGTGAGACGACAAAGTCACACGCCGCAGGGCATTACGGCAAACGAAACTACATACATAACAAAATATGAGAATAACGTCATTCATATATAGCGCCTCCGAGCGCAATACACATGCTAATCCTAAAGCCCCTTTCGTGGCGCATCTACATCAGGATCGCCGAACAGGTCCAGATCCTCTACTACCTTGACGGCTGCATCGAAGACTCGGTGCTCGGCTTCTCCTTGTCGCCGACCGACGTGGTCCATGCAAAACCCGCCTCGACCCGGGAAAGCTCCACCCGGGGATAGTGCGATCGGACCCGCGCACAGGCAAGGCGTGCCCAGAAGCGCATGCCGCTCCATGAACAAAGACCCAGGTTCGCTCCAAAGAGACGGATCGGGCATCGCACTAGGAACCGGGAGACCGAAGGGTAGCGCTCTCGAGCACGCCCCGATCGTACATCCCCATCCGGGGTCGACAAGATTCAGCAGCGGGGTCACATGGGACGATCGCGTCTTTCCATCCGCTCCTCGGCAGCCGCAAGACGCTTTTTCAAGTCCATGCCCCACCGCGCGTTCTCCCGCACGCATCGCGAAATAAAAAGTCGGGACTCGGCGAATGCCGTCAAATGAACAAATCTGACAAGGCGTAGCACTTACGCCGCAACTCGCACCAGCAGCCTCGCCGCCGGCTAGCGGTGGTTGTTTCACGCGTCGGCTTCGTCGACAAGCTGTTGAGACCGCCGCAGCCGCCCTCGAGTAGCCGCGGACCGAACGCAAGTCAAGAGGAAATTTAATGACGCCTCGCAGCAATAGAAAGGGGAGGACATACCGGTCACCCGTGCTCGCAATGCTCGATTGCGTTCGCGCCAACTTTTGCGGCGGCCGCCTCTACGAGCCGGCCAAGGCCCCTCCTCCTTCTAACCGCCGGCGGAACGGTCATCGTCTTCACGGACGGCCTTGAGGTTGCGCTGAAAGCAGGCCGACCGACTCCCCTGTGCTCATTTTTTTTTCACGATGGAGCCGCTCGTTGTCGACCTTCGCTTCTCGTAGGCGGCCGCCCGGCTGCTCCAAATAGACGCCGCTGCCTCGGCACGGGCAGCTCCTGCAGACAAAAGCAAGTATGAGCTCCACAACACCGGCAGACAAACGATATGGTGGCTTACCAAGGCACGACGCTGAGCAGCCTCCAGATCCGACGTCGGGTTCTGGTACTCGGCCGACGGTGATCTCGTCATCCACCACCTCCACCCGCTCGCCTCGAGGGTCGATGTAGAAGGTGCGGCCGAGCCGCTGGCTGGCTCCTCCCCCGCGAAGCGGCACCTCCCGCACGACCTCCCCCTGGCTCTAGCTCGACCTCGCTCCCCGGTCTCGCCGTGGCGCCACCCTTGCCAACGGACGACGGGACGGGCAGCGGAGAGGGCCGCCTTAACGCCCTCCCCCCCACCGGCCGGGTCGGCGAGCAGAGCAAGCAGGACTCGCACCCCGAACAGGGCTGGGGACTACGCCTCCCTCGGGGCCGCCTGGCCGGTCGGGGCTCACCCCCCGCATCGTTAGGGACAGGGCGGGCTACCACCGGGGGCGACCGCCGCCCCCCCCCGCACGGTGGGGTCCTCTCGCCACGGATCGCCGCAAAAATAGCCCCAAGTTAAACCTCGACATCACCAGGAACGAAAAAGAAACGAGTTGTGCACCAAGGTTACTCACAGATTGATTTGGCGGTGCCGAGTGCGGAATCGTCGGGGGCCTCTTAACTACTCGCCTCGGGCTGCTGGGGGTCGGGGACCTCGTCGGGCGCTCGGACACCTTTTGGGGCGGCCTCCGCGGTCGGCATTTTTTTCTCAAACACCGGTCCTGCTTGAGCCAGAGCCGCCCGGTTTTCGGCGTAGCTTGGCGTCGGACACGTTGATCCAGCGTCTCCGTGTCCTCCTCGTCTTCGTCGTCCGAGAGGGCGGCGGCCCGTTCCCTCCGCCCCTGCTCCTCGCCTATCCGAATAGACGGCGGGAGGCGCGACTCCCTTCTTACGCCTTTTCGGCGGGCGCCTTCGCCGCGCCACCCTTCGTCGTCGGACCTTTCGCTTGACGCAGGGACTGCTTTTCCCCCCACGCCTTCTCGGCCTCCTCCCTCGTCAAGCATGTCCTCCGCAATCTTGCGGATCTCCTCCATCGACCGCCGCTGGTCTACACCGTCGGCCATGTGTCGTCGGGAACATCGACACATACAGCGGCGGTCCTGCATACCGCATCGACATGAGCCGATCGGCTAAACCGACACACACACATAACATTATGAAAACAAGGAACTCACCGGCCGGTCGGGGGTTGCCTAGGCTATATGGCCTCTCGCATCCCGAGAACTCTTCAATCGAGTGCCGCCGACAAAAAACGGCGTGAGTCGTCGAAACAACACCTCTGCGTGATCGGCTCCGAAGTCTCCCGCGCCGGATCGCCGTCTCGGGAGTACTCGTACCCGGATGTTCCCGCTCTTTGCACGGCTAAACGTCGTAGCACAAAACTAATCGCCACCGCCACCAATGTCGGGTTCATGGTGCGAATGATGCCGAAAGCAGCTCCTCCACCCGCACCATCTCGGCGGACGACGGCCGCCGGTCCGATTCTTTGTTGGCACACCACCACTCGTTCACCTTGTTCGAGAGCTGCGGCTCGGGGTTGCCGGTGACGAACCACCGCTGCGTGTTCCACCCCTTAATTGAGGAGTTGAGCGGCAGTCCAAGATATTGGTTCTTCATTCCGTCACGCAAGCATTACGATAGAGGCCACCGACTACCTTAGGCGAGCCGGCCCCAGTGAAAGCCCTCAAGCAGAAGAGATGGCGGAAAAGATTGAAATGGGGAGGAATGCCAAGAAACGCCTCGCAGAAATGAATGAAGACGGATAGATGAAGGATGGAGTTAGGATGAAGATGAATAAGGCGAATTTTGTAATGCCCAAGAAGCTTGCGAAGGAAGGGATGCGCCGGCAGCCCGAATCCCCGACGGAAGTAATCCGCGAACACCACAAGCTCGTTGTTGTTCGCGGGTGTGGGGGAAAGACTCACCCGCGGTGGGGCGCCAGCCCCGCGCGCCTCATCCGGAAGCACTCCCTCCCCGGACGAGCTCGCCGAGGACCGCTGGGTGCAGGTCGATTGCGCCCACTCCAGCTCGCAGATTCGGCGGACCTCCGCGCCCCGGATCTCCGCTCGCTCCGCCCCGCGCCGCCGCCGCCCGCCCGCTTGCCGCCCCTTGCCGCCGGCCATTTCAGATCTAGGTTTTCCTATCAATGCACGCCGGGCGATGTGGGGAGAGAGAAATCGGTTTCGCAGGTTGAAGGCAAGAAGGTGGCGGGTCGAGCGAGGCGTCGTGAGGAAGGTGGAAAGTGCAGCCGGTGGCCCTACTCGGTCCTTAAATAGCCGTCACTCGCTACGGTGGTGTTGGGAGCCGCACCGCGCCGCCTCCCCCTGTGGAAAACCGCGCCGTGCCACTCCGATTCCATCCGTCGGGTGTTGGGCCGCGCGACGTTTTTCAGAGTGTGTTGAGTACGGTAGGCCCGGTGTGGGCTGGCTCTGCGAAGTTTCGGCGGTGGTCGCAGCCCCTATAGCCGTCGGCGAAATAAACAGGGACCTTGAGGAAGAATAAGATGCGCCTCGGGGACTGCACCGCATAAGATTGGAAGAATGATTTTCAACAAGTTTGATCCCGGCACCCGATTTCATACTTCACCTACTACCAGTCTCGGGGACTACGTGGTACACGTCACCTTCGGTGACTTGACGTGGTACACGGTATCCGTGCGCCGGATATTTTTTCTTTTTTCTTGAGCACCTTGCGTCTCCCTAACAAGTGGGACCTCCTGCGCTCCTCTCCGCCTCAGCGACCGCCACGTGTCCCAGGTTGTGGTTTTGCTCCTCTCCATCATCGTACCGGTCGGCCTCAGTGGCGCCGACCGCTCCAACTTGTCGGATCCGCCGATCGACTCTCGCCCCGCCCTGGACACCGATCAGAGAAATCACCGGCTTTGAGGAAGACGCTGAAAGGTCCCCAAACTTGGGTCGAGACACGCAAGCTGCTCGAGGACTAGTGGGGGGATTGCTCCCGGGTATCCTCATTTGTGGGCTTGGGCCGAGCGGTCAGGTGAGGCCCAACCCGAGAAGACGATACCGAGCACCGCCTGAAGACCCTGGAGTATGGCGCACGGCTCGGCATGCAGGGATGATCCGTCCGGGTCATCAGGTGATTAGTTACCTTGTACATAAGATTTCCTGGTCGGCTAATTGATACGCCGATCAGGGAAGGCGAGATTAGATTGCTCTTGTAACCCTGCCCCCCGGCTATATAAGGCGGGCAGGGGCCCCCCTCCAAAATAGATCACTTCTCATCATAATCCACAACCAGAACACAGGACTAGGGTTTTACGTCACCTTGACGGCCTGAACCTGTCTAAACCCGTGTCTCGTGTTACTTTCTTGCTCTTGATCTCGCGCACCTCACCACCCTCGATCTCATCTACTACCTCGGGCACCCCCCAAGGTAGGCTGCCGACCAGATATCGTCGACATCTTCCAAACCAGATCACCTTCTGTGAATTGCTTTATCTTGACTTTCTTATTGTAGTATTTGGCAACACGTACTTTGTTCTTCTCAATGTTTTCCGGTGCCTTGAGACGAATCGGATGCAAATCCTCCGGTTCATCTATCATCAGATTTGTATAATCTCCTTTTCCCAAATCCTTTTTTGTAACATAACTCGCCTCGAACCCGATTGCAACTCCCAAGGTAACACAAGCATGATGCCCATAAACCAACTCATAGGGAGATGTTTGAGTCGACCCGTGACAAGCCATTCGGTAAGCCCACAATGCTTCATTAAGAACCAAATGCCATCTTCTTGGCTTCTCATCAATCTTCTTTTGAATGATCTTGACCATAATCTTATTTGATGCTTCTGCCTGGCCATTGGCTTGTGCATAATAAGGAGAAGAATTATACAACTTGATTCCCATGTCTTCGGCAAAATCACAAAACTCCGAAGAAGTAAATTGAGTTCCTTGATCGGTCGTTATAGTTTGAGGGATTCCAAACCTATAAATTATATGCTCTTTAACGAAATTGATCATATTTTCGACGTGACCCTCTTCAATGGAATAGCTTCAACCCACTTGGTAAAATAATCCGTGGCCATGAGCACAAACTTATGTCCTTTGCTCGAAGGAGGATGAATTTGACCAATTAAATCTATGCCCCATCCTCTAAATGGCCAAGGTTTGATTATTGGGTTCATAGCGTATCTTTGGAGCCTTCGAATATTGCCGAATTTTTTGACAATCATGACATCCCTTATAATATTCAAAGCAATCTTCCAAAGCATGGTTGGCCAAAAATAACCGGTTCTCGAATTATCCACTTCATTCGGTAAGCCGACCGATGTGCACCACACAATCCTTCATGCACTTCATACATCACTTTTTCGGCCTCTTTTTGACTCAAGCATTTAAGCAATACTCCATCTATAGATTTGTAATATAACCGATCATCAAGAAGCACGAACTTGAGGGCTTTATACCTGAGCTTTCGGGGAAACTCTACGTGATGGATTTCTTAGATATTCAATGATTTCGCATTTCCAATCATCAACCACTCGCTCAAGTACTCAAAACATCTTCATCTATAGTGAGGATTTCTTGATTTTCACGATATCCGTAAGTAGCTTGAGCTAACCTATTTGCTTCTTCATTGTGCCCCCTAGGGATATGGTGCAAGGTTGCTCCGAAAGCTTTTCAGAATTTCAAAGCATTCTTCATAATATTCTCTCAACACATCACTCTTGCATTCATATTGGCTTAATTAATTGGTTAATTACTAGCTCGAGAATCCCCAAAGATCTCAACAAAGAACGGCTTTCACTTCTATAAGAAGCCGAAGCCCTCTAAGCAATGCTTCATACTCCGCTTGATTGTTAGTAACATAAAATTCAATGGGAATAGCATACTCAAAAGTTGCTCCCCTCGTGGAGAAATTAAGAGAATACCAGCACCACCACCTTTGCAACAGGATGAACCATCGAAGAATAAAGCCCAAGGCACAATGCTTACCATCTCAACAGAAAGATCACGATGTTGTGTAATAAAATCGGCAATAATCTGACCTTTTCTTGCTTTTGTAGATTCATATCTTAAATCAAACTCGATAAAGCAAAAATCCACTTGCCAATCCTTCCATTCAAAATTGGTATTGATAGCATATGCTTTATTACATCAAAACTAGAAATCACCACGCATTCGGCATTTGACAAGTAGTGCCAAAATTTGGTACATGAGTAATACACACACAAGCAAAGTTTCTCTCAGAGCCGAATATCTTGTTTCGGATCCAATAACTTTCGGCTAAGATACGCTATTACTTTCTCCTTTCCTTCAAACTTTTGCATGAGGGCCGATCCTATCGTTAGACTATCGGCCGCCACGTATAACCCGAAAGGCTTGTCAAGCTGTGGAGATACCAGCACTGGTGGCGCCTTCATGTATTCCTTGATTTCATCAAAAGCTTTTTGTTGTACGTTACCCCATACAAATTCTTGACCCTTCTTGAGCTTTAAAAGTGGAGAAAAAAGACAAGACTCTTTTCGATAAATTGGATATAAATCTTCTCACAAAATTAATCTTGCCAAGCAATGATTGTAACTCTGTGAGATTGGTCGGAGGGACAACCTTGTCTATCGCTTCCATGCTCTTTTTCCCAACTTCAATCCCTCCTTTATGAACAAGAAATCCCAAAAACTCACCAGTCGAGACTCCAAAAGCACACTTATTTGGATTCATTTTCAAACTATGTCTTCTAGTGCACTCCAGAGTCTTCCTTAAATCGGCTAAATGCCCTTCATGGTTTCTAGACTTGACCACCACGTCATCAATATAAATTTCTACAACTTTGCCAATCAACTCATGAAAGATGTAATTCATAGCTCGCTGATAGGTTGCATCGGCATTTTTTAACCCAAATGTCATGACAATCCATTCAAATAAACCAATATGCCCAGGGCATCTGAAGGCTGTCTTTGAGATATCTTCTATTGCCATGAAAATCTGGTTATAACCAGCATTTCCATCCATGAAGTTGATGATTTCATATCCGGCTGCTGCATCTACTAACAAATCAGCAACCGGCATTGGGTACCCATCCATTGGAGTAGCTTTATTAAGATTTCTAAAGTCTATGCATACCCTCATCTTTCCATTCTTTTTGTATACGGGAACTATATTTAAAATCCACTCTGCATACCTGCATGGCCGAATGAAATTTGCTTCCAACAACCTTTCGATCCCTTTTTTCACATCGGCCAATACCTCCTCTTTATAGATCCTTCGTGGAGGTTGTTTGTAAGGACGATATCCGGACTTAATTGGTAATCGATGCTCAACAATAGAGCGATCCAATCCGGGCATCTCTGTGTAATCCCAGGCAAAACAATCTTTGAATTCCTTTAAAAGGGCTATTAACTGTGATTTGTACTCCGGATTCAAACTTGCACTAATGTACATCGGCCTTGGCTTAGTACCATCACCCACATCTATTTCTTCTAACTTGTCGACCGACATAAAACCATGCCCTAACTTTCCTTTGTTGCCATCGATTGGGTTACCCATTAAAAATTCTTGTGAGAGCCATTTGCTTGGATCGGTTGTTGATCCTCGTTGAAGACATTCACGGGATCTTCTCCCCATACTTTCTTGGGAAAAACAATCAATGCCATCATATTCCCAATAAGCGGGCTCTGCAGTAGCAATACTTACAGAATCATCAGCGTGGACAACCTCAATGTCGTCTCCAACCCATTGAATAAGAATTTGGTGCACGGTTGAAGGGATGCAACAATTGGCATGGATCCAGTCTCTTCCCAAAAGCAAACTGTATGCCCCCTTGCCATCAATGACAAGGAAAGTAGTGATCAAAGTCTTTGATCCAATCATCAACTCGACATGTACAGCTCCTCGAGTATCAGAAGAATTGCCAGCGAAATCCCTAAGAACCATGTCGGTTTTTAACAATTCTTCACTCGTCATTCCAAGCTTCCTGAAAGTTGTATATGGCATAATATTGATAGCAGCACCTCCATCAACAAACATTTTAGTCAGAGGCTTGCCATTGACATATCCTTTTAGATAAAGTGGCTTCAAGTGACGATATTTGGCTGGTTTGTCGAAAGTTGTCTGTTGTGTCAATACCAGCTGAGCCATCAAATCTTGAAACTCACTCTCATCAAAATCGGAGTATACTTCTTCTTGGACATCTTGATTTTCAGGAGCTATGAACTCCGATGGGAGAAAGAAAGCCATACATGCCTCACCCGAAGGTCCATGTTCATCGGGTTTCTTCTTAGGGCGCCATACCGGCTTCTCTTCAGCATCTACTTGTTTCAACTCCTTGTTCCTCAAACGCTGAACCCTTCTCTTTTGGCTTTTTCTTAGTCCTGGAGGGCACCACTGTCCTTTCTGCCAAACGTATTCATGAGGATTTCCTTCTCCATTGTATCCCTTGTGATGAGTCCATCGCTGATCTGCAAACCTCTTTCTTTGCTGATTTTCAAAACCATCTATTTTTACGCGTCGATCGTCCTCAAGAAATTGTATTCCAAGTCTTTCATGGACCGGTCGGCGGTTGACTCGAGACTGCCTGTACCCGAAATACTGATCACTGCATTCGGGGCAATTGTTTCTAGTAGGCAACTTCAAGCCTTCGTTCCAGCAATGTTTAAAGAATGAACAGCCCCAATGAGACTGCTCCATCTCTCTCACATGCTCTTCTTGATCTCTACGGTATACCTCTTCTTCGTATCTCCGGCGTTCCTCTATAAACCTTTGTTCTTCATAGTATTCCTGTTCTTGCTGTCTTTGCCATTTGTTCAGCAAAATACGTGATGTTACCCTAGGCTTGGAACTTTCTCCTCTTTCGGTTCGGCTATTCTTGAACCGAACTTTTTGTTTTAGCTCTTCACTTGTGATTTGCTGATCAGGGTCGACAGTGCCATTCTTCTTCGCTCTGTCAGAGGTTAACACCTTCATCTTGCCTTTACCTTTAGAATCATCCGCAGAAACCATATTCACAGAGAATGAAATCATATTTTGAGGAAAAGGTTGACCATCAATCTTCATCTTGCCATCGAATTTCAGATGTCCCTCCTGGATAGCCTTTTGAATCCGCACTCTGAACACTCGGCAATCATTAATGGAATGAGAATTAGTGTTGTGATAACCACAATACTTCTTGTCTTTCACTCCTTCAGGACGCAGCATAGGATGTCCATCTGGCAGTTTAATGCGTCCTTCCCTTACTAACAGATCAAAGAGCTTATCGGACTTGGAGACATCAAAGTCATAAGTTCCTTTTTGTTGCCTCAACCAACGCTGGCTAACTTGAGTAGGCTCCTTTGCCCAAGTCAATTCGGCTGCGGCTATCTCGTCATCATCATCATACTCAGCCGCTTCTTCTAGAAAACTTTGATACATTTCACTGGCAACATTTCCCTTTTGGAAGCGGTTATCTCTTTTGAACCCCTGAGCTTGATTACTCATAGCAGCCAGTCGTTGTGAAAGTTGACCAAGGTCATCAAATTCCATGCCGAACGACTTCTCTCGACATTCGGCCGCATGCACGCTATCGCCATCCTAGGCAACTGATCATCTGGTAAGTTCAATGAATAACAAAGGTTCTTGGTCTCTCTAAATCTGCGAAGATACTCCTGCGGTGTTTCATTAGCTCTCTGTCTCAGACTCATGAGGTCGACTAGCTTCTTTTCATTGGTACCCGTGAAGAAATATGCATGAAACTTTTGTTCCAGTTCTGCCCACGTACCAATGGAATGGACCGGCAGGGAGGTGAACCATGTGAAGGCTGGCCCTGTGAGAGACAAAGGAAAATACCGAATTCTCCAAGCCTCATCTGTTGAAGCTTCCCCAAGCTGCATCAAGTACCGACTGATGTGCTCTATGGTGCTAGTATCATCTTGGCCAGAAAACTTGGTCAAATCTGTCGGAGGCTTCACTCTTGGAGGAAGTGCCACTCTATTGTACCATTCCGGATAAGGAGATTTGTATGAATAGGATTGATTCTTCGGCTTTAGGCCGAACTGATTCTGCATCATGTCAGCCATCCTATGCATGATGACACCAATATCTGACTTTGGAGCCCCACGTGTTTGCCTTCCAGAAGGTATCCCTGATACACTTCTATACCCTGGATTCGGCAAAGCATCCAGAGCAGTATAATCAGTAAATTCCTGATATCCATCTCCATACATGTTTCTTTGCAACCTGTTTGATGCCGGGGACACTTTGAAAGCAGACTGCGGCACATCTTCTGTTGTGCCAAATGTCACTTGACCATAGGTAGGAAGCTATTGTTTCTCGTTAGGGACTGGTCCGTCTTTGTTTGAACCAGATGCTCCTTCATCTCCAGTAGGCTTTTCTTGGTATTTTGGCGGGTTGAAGAGTGTTGGTCCACGAATTGGTCCTGCATTCTCTTCAAAATACTTATCAGCCGATGGGCCGAAAGTATTAACCATGATTGCACGAAAGGTGTTCAAGAAAGCGTGTTATGATTTGTAATAGTTTCTCCTAGAGCTTTGTGAACCAATTCGACACCTTTTGAGCCTCTTCTTCTTGATTGTAATCAGATTGATGTGGAAGAAGAACCCTTGGCAATGATTTGCTTTTGGAAGACCTTATTGCTCTTTCTTGGTGAAGGACATCAAACACTTTTGCTGAAATTGATCACATGCTTGTTGCACCAACTCCCTTGAATTCTCCGGCAATTCATCCAAAGTCACATCCAGAACGTGATTGTTGTTGATTTCAGACATCTTGAACAACGGGGTCCCACTGGGCGTGCCAAAAGGTGTGTTGACACAAAATGCGACGCACCTGTGCCTCACACACGCAAGCCAAAAAGCGTGGCTTCAATCGAACGACCGCACGGTTTGGAAATCGGAAGCGTGCCGGTCGGTTTGACCTGAAAGTCGACAAGGGACAAAAAGATTGTTAAATACAAAATTGGAACATGCCGGATGAGACCGCACAGTTCCGTATATACGGCCCCCGAAGCCACTTACGACGACATACGGCTATAAAAGCATGCGCCAATCATGCATATGATTCATTCGGCTAATATAAAGACAAAACACGTGGAACATTTGATTGCCGAACGCGCATGCATGAGAAGACATGTTTGAACAAGTAAAAGTTGATCATGAATTGAAAGCATGACCAAGCTCGGCAGTCCAGCCGATTCGGGGTCCATGAAGAAGGAACAAACAAGCTATCACGAATAAACCCATCAAGAACTTGCATCCGCCGCACGACACCCGGTCCTATCAAGATTCAACGCTTCTAACGTGCAAGAGCCCGCAACATGTAACAATCTAGATTGATCTTATTCGGCTATATAGGCATATGATCTATCTTCCATGGTGACATGATATGTACGTCAAAGAGCAAATAGATCTATGAAAATAAAGAGCGAAAACAACCAATCTAGATTGGGCAAAAGAGTGTTACAAATAAATAAAAGCATTAAACACATGCAACACGTGATAACTTAATGAATCTACTAGATCTTGCCAAAATCTAATAGAGCCGATAACTATCTTGCTTCGCTAAGCTATCAAGCGGGCGCTTTGCCGCACGGCCATCTAGTCAAGATAAACAAAGCATAAGCAAAGACTTCTTGATCGTCAAGCGGCGCACGCCGCCACGGCCATCCGGTCGAGACAAACAAGACTACTTGCATCAATATCTAAATCCACCGCATGATACTAGACATGATAGCAAGGTTGCCGGAACTTACGGAGGTCGACGGATCGATGGCTCCTCTCGAAGAACTCAACGACACGATAAAAAGGACTCGAAACTTGGCACGGGGCCGGTTGTGTTGATTTGATTGTGAATATCCTTTACAATGGTCGAGGGTTTATATTTATACCCTGGACATAACATGAGTCCTAAGAGATTACGATTACACAATTCATTAAAGGTAACTCAAAAGCATGGTGATTCTCTTGCTATAGCCTTCCTCGGAGTCCTTGATCATCATGCTCTTCTCCTTCTATTCGGCTTCCTGCTTGCCACCTTTTGCTTCCCGAATGGAGCCACCGCCTTGAAAGATAGCCGACCGCACGAACGCTTGCCGAACCGTCCAGAGTTAGCCGTACGAACACTTGCCGAATAGTTCAAGGTTAACCGACCGCACAAGTGTTTGCCAAATGCGCTGATCTCTTGCCTTTCCGCGAGCTTTGCCGAACGGGCCCACCTGTCATCTTTCCGGCTCTTACCAAAATCCAGTGTTAACACATGCCCCTTAATTTCGGGATAAAAGTGAGTTTTATTCGAAATTGACCACAAACTCTTTTCTCATCTAGGTCAACACTGTTTCAAATCTGCGGCCGCCACCTAAAATCCGAATTCTCCGTTCTAGATTCAAACCCACTTTTAGTACTCAATGGCGACCCGGGATGGAGTTCCGGAGGTAATTTCTCGCTTCTTTTATGTATTCGGCAATTTCCTCATTGATCCTTCGCTTTTTTTCGATTCACTTCTTACGGTTGCGTCACTCTCTTTGAAGGAATACAAGGATGAGACTTTGATCCCCTACGCCGCGAACCCTGATTCATATTTCTTGGGGCCGATGGGAGATCCTAACCCGATTGAATTCATTGAGAAGGAAACTCTGAGGATCCCTTTCAAATCTGGAATCACCCCGCCGAATCAGTGGCCAAACACCTTCAAGACTTGGCCGTTTCCTCCAATTGCCGGATGGCGAAATTGGTACCGAGGAGGATCTTTGGAGAAAAGCGGCAAATCAATGGGAGTCCCAAGACATTCAAAGCATTGCACTGGAGTTATCCCCGTCGAGAGACACCCGGAACGACTCCTTCCCGATAGCGACCACCCACTTCGGTGCGATGTCGCTAATGCCTTCATCTTTGGTCATGACCCAATGTCTTTTACTTTGGCCGATATTTTCATGATGACCGGCCTAAATGTGACAGCACCGGTGTACCCTTCCAAGTACAAGGATAGCAGCAACCAAAAGGCAGTTAAGTCTGGAGGTGGATGGATGAAGTACATCAATACTTACAAATCATCCGGTACTGTACTTGACAAAGAATACAAGGCTTTCCTGAACATGTGGCTGTGCAGATTCATCTTCTGTGGAAAATCAAATGAGCCGACTACGAATTACATGGTAATGGTGAAGAGTTAGCTGCGCAGCACCCCGATTCCCCTTGGGCAAGTATTTCTTAGGGGCTGTCTATCACATGATGCACAAGACCGCTGTTCAAATGCGTCAACATGGGGAAATACATTGTGTGAATGGTCCTTGGTGGTTTGTCCAGATGTGGCTGCAGTTGTACATGCATCAAATAGTGTCTGTAGATCTCCATGACTTGGGCTTCCCTTGATTAATCATCTTTGAAGATGACACAGTAAAAGAAAAGGCCTGCCAAACATACGGAGAAGCAGCATCCTCTGTTAGCATTGACATAGACATTGGTCACCTCTTCAAGCTGTTCTTCAAAGGTTTTGAGAATGTACTCTGGCTCCCTTATAGGGAAAATGAGAATTTGACTCTTCCCTGCAAGTTTAGTTATGAGTTTGGGTGCTCAGACCAAGTGTCCATAGAGGTTTTCAACTCCTTTATCAAGCCTTGCACTTTACCAGCAGAGTTCCACCATGGAAGGTTACTGCGCCCCACTTATGAATTATAATTCATAAGTGGAATTGTAGTGACTTCTAGTTTCTATGTTGGAGTATGAATTGGTTCACCTCAAACTTTTTATCTTTTGACTTTGTTGGATATGAAGGAAGGTTGTTGCATGGAGCGGTCCAAATGGATGTACCGGGCGTCAAGGGTGCACGATGATATGACCTTCTTTAATGAGGTGAAAAAGTTCACGGCCGCCAAAAAAGAAACATCGACTTCGGTGTGAAGTGGGAGACCACCATATGTCCATGTAAAAGTTGTGCGAACAAGAAAGCCCATCTAGACAATGTGGTGCAATCACACCTGATGCGGTATGGTTTTGTTAAGGATTACACGGTCTGGACCTATCATGGGGAAATTGAAGTTCCGACTGCCGGTCCATCGTCTAGAACAAACTCGTCGACTATTCCTGATGCAGACCGTGGAGGACAAGCCTCAGGTGGCACCAGTACCAGTGTCGGTGAAGATGATGGCGGGGACCAAGCCCAAGACATAGCTGATGATGATGGCTGGGACCAAGAAGGTGAGCCTATACTCCTCCAACCAGATGACGTGGAATTTGTGGAGTCCATAGTGAACCGCTACGACGAGGACGATATTCTATTCGGTAATGCGAGGTGGTTGGAGAATTTTTTAGAGATGAAGCAAGCAGCAATTGATCCATTTGTACAAGGATTGTCCAGGAGAAGTGGATCAAGGCTGCGTTTTTAACCTGCACATGCTGATGTTGAAGGCTCGTTTTGGTTGGTCGGACACGAGCTTCAACGAGCTACTGCATGTCCTTGGTGATGCGTTCCCAAAGGATAACAAGGTGCAAGCCAACACGTATCGGGCGAAGAAGCTGATTCGGCCAGTTGCCCTAAATGTTAAGAAGTTTGATGCCTGCCCTAACCATTGTATCCTGTATCGGGGCCAGTATGAGAGTTTCCAAAGCTGCCCGCACTGTGGCTTCAGTCGGTACAAGAACAATGCTGGTTGCCGGACGGATCCGAACGATGGGGGGCCCTGGGATGGGTCTAAGAAGAAGGTGGCCAAAAAGAATCATGCAACACAGGTCTCGTCTAAGGTGGAGGAGGAAGAAGAGGGATACATTCGGAGGACAAGTCCTGCCCTATCAGTGTGGTACCTTCCCGTGATCGATCGGCTACGTGCTCTATTTGGGAACCCTGAGGATGCGAAGCTGATGTCGTGGCATGCATCTAGTGATCGTGATAAGTTTAAGGGTGATGGCAAGCTGCGACACCCTTCCGATGGCGAGCAAATGGAAGCGTTTCGATAGCATGTTCCCCGAATTTGGCAAAGAGGCAAGGAACGTCGTTTCTACCGGAGTACCGATGGGATGAATCCATTTGGTGACTGAGAAAGCACGCGCACAAAGACTTGGCCAGTCATCCTGACCATCTTGTAGCACCTGGTTTTAAGAATAAAGCCAGATACACACTATATGTGAGCCCAGGAAGTCAAATCCCACATATAGCCACAAATAGAGGTAATATCAAAAGACAATGCTTAATTATAGTAGCGTATTATTAAAGAATATAACCTCAGAGAGCAACCAGCAGAAAGACACTCTGATCTTCAGGTAAAGACTCCACTCCACAGGGACAGCTGACTGGTTGATCACAAGCCTACATACTTCTGGACTCTAGTAATCTGGTACCCATCCAGGATTTTGCCAAAGTATTGAAAAGTAAAGCAAGCGTAAGTACATGTCGTACTCAACAAGTATAGCAGGGGTTCATGAGGCTCAAAAAGCTGACACGGTTTGACTGCATTTAGCTTTTTAGTGAATGTCAAATTTTAGCGATTGTCAGCATCAAGGTAGCAGCAATTCCTATAACCACATGTTCAGGTAAACAAGATTAAAGAATAACATTTAAACATCATCATCAACATTTAGCAAGAATAAAAAGTGATCATCTATTCCATAAGAATCCCTTGGCCGCCCTAACCGTGGGCACGGACGATATATTGGTTTAACTCTGCGCAGAGGTGTACACTTTCACTGTGAGTCATGATTTTTAATGCGTTGGGTTAATTACTCCCAAGACACCAAAATTCATATAAAGCCATCCAAAAGTTCGTCTAACAAGCAAGGGACGCTAAGTCATCGGATATAGGACCCCTCTTCCAACATGGCACAATTCCATCACGGCTATACTCATAAGGACAGCAGTTGCCCTATACCCAATTCGGCCCTTCCTCTCACAAGCTAGAAAAGGTCTCTTGGGTGAACTAGAGCCGAGCCATGTAGCCCCCCTCACAGCTGTGCGTTAAGTCCCGGATGATCACGCAGATAAGTCCTTACGGAGAGGAATTCAGAGCATCTCAAAAAAGAGAATATGCTCTAACCCCACGATGTTCCAAATTGCTAAAAAGTCATCTTTTATTATTATTGCATACATCATTAATCAGGTTACAATATCATGGTTATAAAGCACTAGCATAGCTACCCACATGCAATATCCCATGGCGACAAGGTAATCGGGAATCAATTGCTAGGAAATCCTTAATAGGTAGCAAGAAGGACACATGCACATGAAATTTAGTGTAATCATGAATAGGTCATCAAGGAAGATCCCAACTATACTTGCCTTGTTCAAAGAGCTCTTGAGGATCCTAGTTGTCGATGTACTCTTGATCCCCACGAAAGGCTCACCGTCTATACTTGATCATCACAGCAACAACACACATCCAAAGAGCAATCATACATAGCAAATAAGGCTATAATTAGAACAATACACCAATCAGTGAAAACAAAACTTGGAAAGTTTGTAAAATAAATCTACACGTTGTTAAGATCACACAGACACAAAAACTTGCCAATCGGAGCTACGCTGAGCGAGCAAATAACTACCGAATGATTATTAATATATCACTTACAAAGTAAAATATTATTTTAATGATCTGATCAATGGTATAGAAATAATATAGTTAATTACCATACTATTGCTACAGTACCAAGTCAAATGCTAAAACAATATGAAATTTGTAATGTGAATATATTAATGCACGGGAGGCAAATAAAAGGGGACGTTCATATTCATATGTGCATCAACGTGTAACTGAATTGATGAACTCGACACATGGTATAGAGATTGCAAGTGAATCCGATGAACAGTGAATTGATTAGAAAAAAAAAAAAAATAAACGGAGCAACACTCACGTCACGTAGCTGGTTGTCTTTTTATGGAATATGTGGCGTCGGCAGATTAGCTTCTTAATGCAGGCGGCCAGTAAACATCGATCTCGGCTTCGCTTCCAACGATGGCACAGAATAGCTCTAAAACTTCGAAACATAACGATGAATCCACGCCTTTGCAGGGAACAAAGCAGCGATGGCGGAGGCTTCCCAGGTCCGTAGGTCGGCAACTTCTCAGGAACGGCGACGGAGCAGCGAGCTCGAGGCAATGTCGTTGGCTTGTGCTAGGCTAGGGGTAGAGCTGCCATGGAGGAGATGAGAACGAGGCTTGCAGAGACCTTGGGTGTCGATGCAGCAGCTTGCAACGGTGGACACGATTCGTCGGTACGGCAGATCAACGACGAACGCGATGGCCGAGAGCTAGGGCTTGCGGGCGGCGCGGAGAGCTCAAGCGGAGGCTGCGGCTGGTGCTAGGATTGGCGTGGGGAGAGGTGCGGGCTCGTGGCTGCTATTTATGGGAGGGTCCAGGGAGTCCGAGTGCAGCACACGCGTGAGAAACGGTGTGGGCATGGAAACTAGCTCGGAACAGAGTCCGGCGTTCCTCCGTCTTCAAGTTGGAGACCCCGACGGTTGGGAGCGCACAACAAAAAAAGAGAGAGGGAAAGAGACTTCAGCACAGCAACCATCGACGTACAGCAGCTGGGCTGCATCAACGTGAGAGACAAATTTTTTTTCCAAATTTATTTTTCAAGCTGGTTTTCAAATATAAATTTCAAAATTCATTTTGGATTTCCAGCAAAAGCCACACACTCAAAACAACTTGCAGAGCATGTATGCACATACATGTTGGTAACCTATGATAAATTTTAATTTAATGAAATTTTTTATGTCCCTATGTTTCATGAGCACAAAAAAAAAAATAATCAAAATTAAATCATTATTACTCTATTTTCAAAGAAGCAAATTTTGGGGCGTTAGACATCTACAACCTACCTCCCTATCTTTGTCAGAAACGGAGGTACCTTATGCTTACCATGCTTATTTCAGGACCAAAGCAGCCAGGCAATGATATAGACGTGTTTCTGGAACTGTTGATGGAGGACATGCAGACACTCTGGGAAAAAGGGGTCAAGATGATAGATGCGACCACGGGGAAGGACTTCACTCTGAAAGCCATCATCTTTGTCACTATCACCGATTACCACGGTCTTTTTTTTCACCGGGGCAGATCAAAGGGAAGAGTGGTTGCGTAGTTTGCATCGGACGGTACCTGCTATGCTTACCTTAAGGGATCCAAGAAGATGGTGTACATGAGGCACGACGATGGCTTCCCAAGGGCCACAGTGTACCGAAAGGCGTGAGATGAACAATTACTTTGACAACAACGATGAACCACAACTTGACATACCTGAACCAACGAGGTACGGGGAAAAAGTTTTTGGCATCGTCAAGGACATGGAAGTCGAGTTTGGAAAGAAGAAAAAAGGTGAAGAGGGGACCAAGAAGCCGAGGAAGAAGAGAAAGCGTGCTGATGATGATAATGACGAGGACCAAGAAAGAACCCCTGTCCGCGTGCCTTTTAAGAAAAAATCATGTTTCTTCAAGTACCTATCGTATTGGAAGACCTTGCATACACCCCATGCGATCGACTGCATGCACTTGGAGAAAAATGTATTTGACAGCACGATCGGCATCCTGCTAGACATCAAGGGGAAGACAAAGGATGGATTGAAGTCAAGGATGGATCTTGTCAACCAGGGCATCAGACCAGAACTTCACCCGCAACCACGCCAAAGCGGTAAAGTTGTCCTCCCGGGCGCGGACTTACAACCCGACAAGCGAGGAGAAGAGGAATGTGTGTCGGTGGCTTCGGGGTGTCAAGGTTCCCACCGGTTTCTCTTCCAACATCAAGAGTCCGGTCTCGATGAAAGACCTCACATTGACCAACTACAACTCACACATTTGTCATGTTATGCTGACCGTGTTCCTTCCAATTGTTATCCAAGCTATCGGTCCAGAGTACGTGAAGATGGTCATCACACGTCTGGGCTACTTCTTTAACCGTATCACCCAGAAGGTCATCGACAAAGCTGACCTACCATCCTTGAAAACCTTCATCGCGGAGACTCTTTGCCAGCTGGAGATGTGCTTCCCCCCATCTTATTTTGATATTATGCCTCACTTGATGGTGCACATGGTGGATCGATATGAGGAATTGGGCCCGGTGTACCTACACCGGATGTGGACGCACTGGCGCCTCATGTCGACCCTTAATAGATATGTGCTTAACCGTGCTCACCGGAGGGCTCTATGATAGAGGCATACACAACCGAGGAGTCTGTGAATTGTTGCACAAAATACATACGAGATGGAAAAGCGATTGGCTTGGCCGTCCATCGTCATGAAGGTAAAACCGTAGGGATGGGGTGCATGGGGAGGAAAGTACGCACCGATGTAGCGTACACAACTGTGCAAGAAGCTCATTACAGTGTATGTCATCAATTAGTGGTCATGGAGGACTACGTTGCGCAACACTTAGATGACATAAGAACAGCGCCTAATGCACCCAACACGGAGGCCTTGGTCCAGAAACAACACAAGATGACTTTCACAGCTTGGCTTAAAGAGCACGACATACCCCGTCCAGAAATAGCAACAAATGACTCCAAACTGGAGTATGAGACTGCTAAGAGGCTTGCGTTCGGCCCTTCTACCCAGATCACCTCATGGCAAGGGTATGATATCAACGGATATAGGTTTCACACAAAAGATAAAGATAAGAAAAGCGCGGCACAAAACAGCGGTGTTCGATATGAGGCTATCGATGACTCGACAGGGCAAAGAAGATCATATTTTGGCCAGATTGATGAGATATGGGAGCTTGATTATGGGGGGTAACCTACGGATAGCCATATTCGGTGCCGGTGGGTCAAGCCTAGAGGGGTTGCCGTGAATGACTATGGGCTAACCACCGTGGAGCTCGGAAATGTCGGCTACAAAGATGACCAGTGGGTATTAGCAAGCCGGGTCGCACAGGTCGCCTACTATGGGGTTCCTAAGGACAGCAAGAGGTATGTGGTTGTGTCAGGAAAGCAGAGGATCGTGGGAGCTGACGGGGTCCAGAGCCCTGAAGAACACAACAACTATGGAGAGCACGACCTTTTTACCGAGCATCCACAAAAGATCAAGCTCATCGAATCACGCTTCAACAAGTCCAAGATGATGCCCTGGGCCCGCAAAGATGGTGAGAAGAAGACAGTGGGAGCGCCTGCAGTAAAGTGATCTATTTTTAATATATTAATGTAATAGTAATTTTATCATGATGGTAAGTTTTATAATTAATTTAGTATGACAATGTGGTTTTTATGAAGTATTATGAACTACTACACTACTGGTAATATGATTTAGTCAATAATAAGCAACAATCCTCCGCTTCAATCCGCCTCGAATCCAAATTGCAGCACCAGACGCCACATCGGACGCTGACCAGCAAGAATCGAACGCGTCCGATGACTTCCCAATGAGCCCTAGCTATCACCGCTGAAGTATGTCATCAGACGATCAACAGTACGCATGCCGCGTCCGGGAATTTTGAGTCGGTGCGTCCGATGCAGGTTTTCAAAATGAATTCTAACCGGCTGCCACTCATCGGACGCTGCGTGCGTCAGTTGACCATTATTCGGACGCGTCCGACGAGTGGGACCAGGCTTTCAAACCTCTCTGTATTGCGTCCGACGCTTGTAGCACCGTCCGATAGCCGTCATCGGACGCTGCGTGTAGCAGCGGACGCTATGTAAGAAAGGGCTGGATCGGGCATCGGGCAGCGTCCGGCGTCTCTTCAACGGGCGCTTTCCATTGCACATAACGCCACCGTGGCGGCTGGCTTCACACCACCGCCACCGTTGATCCCTCCTGCATATAACCGTTGCGCCGCCTTCCTTCTTCGGGGAAGTCTTCACGCCGCGCGCCATACCCGACCCCGAAGGGCTGCCGCCACCATCCCGAGCCCTAAGCGCCGCCGCCGCCATCTCGGAGCCCTCTCGGCGCCGCCGCCCCCGCGCCACCATCTCCCAGCCCTACCACCGCCCCGTCTTGAAGCCGGGGGACGCCGCCATCTTCAGCCCGGGGCGCCGCCGTCCCCCCCCCCGCCCAGATCCGCCGTCTTGAAGCCATTGCCGGCCAGCGCTCGTCTCGGAGGTATGCCAAATGCAGATGCTATTTTGGCACACGATTAAGTTCTAGTGCCAGATTTAGTTTTTGAGAGTTCATATGGACCTAGTGTATTTAACTCTAAAGTAAATGTCATCTATCAATATCTAAGCATAGCATAAGTTTAAGCAGTAGCATTGAACATAAGCCTAAGGTTGGAGCTTAATTTTCCATGAGTCCATTGCCCACACTCCAAAGCTATAAGTCATGAGCATGCTCATAATGGAGAGCAGTCGAATGACCAATATAAGTCAAAACTGCAGATTGGTACATGTTTTAGTTTACCTATTCAATTGAGTGAGGGTACAACCGATATGACTCTTCGAATCCAAGGAGTAGCTCATGCCTCATCCATCATGCTCGGTGAAATCACCGATAAAAAATTGAAATGGTTGGAGGTATCTTTAACGCTCTAAGTCTAAGTCCAATCCTTGTGGTTATCTAGTCGTAACACAATACTAGGCTTACCATCCCCGTCCATGGCAAGTGGTTGGTACAATATAGTGTCAACAGATGTTGGTCATCTGAGATCTCATGTCATGACTCCTGACCCTACTCCTTGTCGAGCCTCGAATGACCCTACCCTTGTCGAGCCTTGACCACATCCATTTTCTTGTTCAAGTTTTCTCTTTTTCTCCTTATTTGTGCTTTATTATACATGATTATGTGTGCTTCATTTCATAGATGCATGAACATGTCTAGCTAGTTGCTTATTGTAAATATAAAACTATTTTAATATTTATAATCAACAATGCAAAAACACTAATCATATTCGATCATATATAGCTACTTATGTGTGTTTACCAACTAAACATGTAATATTATTTCTTTGTAGTTGTGTTGTTGACAGTCATTTGTTCCTTCGTTTGCAGGAGATGGCACATTTCAACCGTCAATACCTCACAATCTTTGACGCCACTGAGGTCGACATGTATAGTCCAAGTGTCTACGGCCGCTTAGTGCTTCTCAAGGTGCCTCCATGTGCATTCGCGTCCTTCGACACCACTATACCGGGTGAATCACAATGGCGCATACATCACGCAATACAGCGGGAGTCGGGTGTCGTCATTCCGACAGCCAATATTATGAGATTTGTTGCTGATTTCGTGTGCCTCACCAGCTCCAGCGAGGATTTCAGCCGCGTCCTTGCATCCCCATTCATTCAAGTTGGTGAATTCTATCTTCCAATCATGCCATGGACGCCCTTGTATGGTTCCGGCTTATTCCCCTTTGATAAAAGAATACCCGATTTCACAACACCAACTAGACCCCCACTATCACCACATTTACGAAACTTTGACATCGACCTTGTCATATCTGGCATGCCACCGCATATTTACCTCCTGCATCCTTATGCGATACAGAGGGTCCTTGGAAACATCTGTCACATTTATACTGTCCAACTGAATAGACAAGAACTCTCATATTCGGTGAGGACATATGCACCGAAACCAGCTATCCCTCTCATTGCTCTTTGTAGCCATCGGTGGAAAACTTGAAGGTCGTGATGTCCACGCACATGTGGCCACTTTGGATTGATGCAAAATACCATCCGGCCCCCACTACAAACGTGGCGGTTGTGAGACAAAATTATGGTAGCTGCAGTTACAACACAACATTGCTTTTGTTAATGTTACATTATCCCCTCTAACAATTGTCACTCTCATTGCAGCCGCGGACATAATCCGATACACATTGTACCCGCAACCCCACGGATGAGAACAATGCGGGGACTTACGGACAAGGTGGTTTGGCAGCAACAACAACTCCTACCCCTGGATTGGTGCTCCCATTATTCAATCACTCACCGGTTCATCGGAAGGAGATTCCATGAGATCCGATGGAACCGAGATAGCCCCTCAAACACCGGTGATGACACCGAGATAGCGTAAAACACAAAGCCAAGAATCTACCGGCGTCGATGGTGTCACCAATGCGGCTGCCTCTTGAGACACTTGGAAGCGGCAAGGCCTCAATAAAGTTGGACGATGAATTTGAACTGTGATATATTTGAACTTCTTATGTATTTGAACTCGTGGTTGTGTTTGAACTTGTGGTTGCGAACTTGTGATGCATTTGAACTTGTCGTTGCTAAGTTGTGATGTATTTGAATTTGTGGTTGTCTTTGAACTTGTGGTTGTAATATAAATTTGTTTAAATTATGTCTTCCACGTAGAACTTAGCTAACTTGGTTAAGATAACCGCCCCAAAGTGTGGGAACATGCTTAACCAAGGATCGACGTGACAAGTGACTAGTTTGAAATTCATGTATTGCATTGCATATGCAAATGTGATGCTTTTTGTCGTCTCTTTTCAATTTAGTTTGAGCATGATCAAATGGCATCATAAGGGGGCATGTAAACCATTATGCCCAAAGCGATAGGGGGCATTTGACGCTTCTATTGGTTATATACCATATTTGGTGGCGTCACGATGTCTCCTCGTTCGCTCTTATCGTTTATTTTCGTTTAAAAACATATAAGCCTCAGGCAAAATATTTTAAAATTGAGAGTTTGAGGGAGACATCTCAAACCAGTCCAATCTGGTGGATATTTGGCTCTTTGATGGTTGGGACTTGGTTGGGAAAGGTTGCGTCGAAGTTGCATTGGAAAACAGGCAAAATTAAACCATCGGACGCAGCATCGGACGCTGCACAGGAACATAAGGACGCTTCCGACGCCTGTAGAAAGGACTGGCGTGAAGGTAGCATCGGTCGATGAACAGTAGACGACGTGCGTCCGAAGATTTAGCGTCGGCGCGGCCGACGGCTATTTCTATTTCAGCGAATCTAGCCACCCGCTCATCGGACGCTGAGCCTTGTCGATGCCGTACCACCCAGGCAGCGTCCGGTGCTCGAGGCTGGTTTACAACCCTCTCTGAGTTGCGTCCGGAGTTTCCCCGCGTCCGATGAGTGCCATCGAGCATCCGACGCTATGTCGAACACCGGGAACCGTTTCTCATTTAATCTGACCGGTGGGGCCTCTTCCTTGCTCCTTCCTTCTTCGTAAACCGTCCGCGCCGCCGCCCGTTCTTCTTTCTCCGCCGCGCGAACGCCGCCGTGCAGCGCCGCCGTACCCCATCCTTCACTCCGCGCCTTCGTCTCCCGCCTCCGTTCCACCGTGCCACCGCATCACGCCCGCGCTTCGCCTGTTCTCGCGCTCCCGTGTCGTGCTTTCGCCCGCGGTCACCGCGCTCGCACGCCGTCTCGACGCGCCACCGCCAGTTGGTCGCTACGCCGCCGTCCGCCATTGAAGCCGTCGACCCTGCATCCTCCTCCACGACTCCAGCGGCCCCTCTCCTGCTTGCCACGCACGGCTGTCTCTTCCTTCTCCTCTCTGCGTGGTAAGCTCCCCACCTTGCCCTCAAGGTGTTCATCAAAATGCCTCAATGTCTATCATTTGCCGTTGACTTGTCGTTTGGCTCAAGTGCTTGGCACATCATTCGTTGCAGTGTCCTACGTTTGTCATGGTGCCCTGCCATGTTGAATTGCTCGTCTCTTCGCAGGTTCTCGCTTATCTCAGGTACCAAACCCCTCCTCCATATCTTACCTCGTCCCGAGTAGGTTTTTCTCATCTCTAGTCATATTAAATGCTGATATATATATCCTTCCCATTCCTATCTTGTGCAGCAAGTCGGGTTGGCAGTGGCAGTTGAACTCGGTGACAGTGGTTCTTTTGTCCTTGTCCCCATGAGGTGCAAGAACGTCGGTGGTTCCCGGGTGACGAGTCTCCACCTCGTCCTCGTCGGCCCGTAAGCGGCCGATGGTTGAGCAAAAGAAGAAGAAGAAGAAGCGGACTCGAGATCGGCGTGGCGTAGATGCAGCTCTTGCGGTTGCCGATGCAGCGGACAGGGCGAGAGAGGGGCTGGTCTCCACATTGGTGGCCGCCGTGTGAGGCTTGAGGGCCGGGACGGTTTCTCTGAGGCAGCCTGAGGCCGCGCCAGAGACCGAGTCGGCAGAGGCAGAAGGTCTTTGAGGAGCAGGCCGAGACAGCTCCACGCCCACCTAGGCGTTCCACTCGTACTCGTACCCAGCGACACCACCGGGAGCTCCAGCAGCCTACAGAGAGACAGCAGGCGTGGTGCTCGTGCCCCTCGGGTTCAGCGTGGCCGGATGTGGTTCACTATGACCCTACGGAAGATCACCTCCAAGCAGGTTCGGGCGCTCCGGCGTGTTCCGCTTGAGCGGTGGTTTCCTCGGAGAGACGGCCCGGGTTCTCGGGGCTTTCACACTACCCTTCACGGCGACTTCTACCGAGCTTACCGGCGCTCTCGGGTTTCGTTTGGAGGTCACCGTGTCTGCGAGGTTGAGAGGATTGTTGAGGTTGTAGGCGAGCACATTCGACCCCACACGGGTACCTTAGGGGCTCGCCGACTTGCTTGGCCGGTCGGCTGTATGTGGAGTCTGGATCCGAGAGTTCTACGCCCACAGTTTGGATTGACCCGGACCATGAGTTTATTCAGTTCGGCCGGAGGGGTGCCCCGCCGGATTGAGAGTGATCGGGCTCGAGAGATTCTACACTTGACTCGCTCTGGCACCAAACTTCACCGGTGTGCTTTCCACAGATTGACCCTCCTCGCCGCCCTCACGGTGGTATTCGCCCCCCCAACACCGACGACGTTCGTCCCTTGTTTGGTGAGGGCTTTGGAGAGGGATCTAGCAGTGGACAAAGGATTTGAACCCCCCTTTGCTCGTGTGCTAGATTCGGTGATGAGGCGGACAGTTTTTTCTCGGAGAGGGGTGCAGAGACGGTCTCACTTACCTGCAGCGGTGGCTACATTCCACCTCGTCTCATGGCTTGAGTTTGATATTTGGGATTTGATGCTGCGTGAGATTCAGGATGTCATCTACGAGGGTTTCAAGGGCAAGAGGCACTTACCGCACGCTCACCGGGCCGACTTCGATTATTCGACGAGACCGTGCGGCCAATGCCCGAGCCTGCCCCTTCGGGAGTATCGTGGTAGCACCAGCGACTTTCCGTCTTACGACCTCTCGGCTTATTCGGTCGTTGGCGCAAGCTACTCCTATCCAGCGAGACCCGGAGGCCGGTGGTTCTGAGGCAGGGGGCTGGGGGGACGCCACGATTCGTACTCGCGGAGAGGCGAGCTTGCACGATTAGAGCGGCGGGAGGCATGGGGGGTTGAGGATGAGTTTGAGCTAGACCCGTCGGCGGTGAGGACGCCGACTACGAGCCTATTCCACGAGATGCCCTCTCGTGCTCACGGCCGAGGCCAGCAGTTCTCGCTCCCGACCAGGCAGTTCTTGAGCTTCTCGACCGTCTCACGCCGGGTCGGCCAGCGCCTTGAGCAGAGCGTCGTCGGGGACGCGGCGTTGTGAGCGCTCGGCTTGCGAGGTCGAGCCCGCGGGGGGCGCCTTTCGGCGAGGAGTAGGCTCGGCAAGGGGGCGAGGCTCGCTTACGGCGTGACGCCCAGGCACGGCACGCCTAGCTCTTGATCTTATCTACGGTTTTGGTGCGGGCCGTCGGGATTCAGATCCCTCCAGTGCGAGATGACTCGGCGTTACGGCCGGTGGGCTTGAGTCGGCCTCGGCGAGTGGAGTTCGAGTCTGCCGTTTCGGCTTCCACAGGGCTTTGTTTACACACCGGGTCGGATGGCCCCCATCTTTTCGGCCAAGCGACTCACGGATTCAGGTACCCGCAGTTCACTCGGGGTCTCCGGCAGTACACCTCTCCTACTCGGCGAGGTTCCGCGGTCCTTGGTCGTCCCCGGTTTCATTCCCATTCACACGGGGGGTTCACACCGCTCACTCGAGTCGGCTTCTGCCCCTCGGACTCTTGGGCGTCCTACGATGTGAGTTGACCGGTTGTCCGGCGCCTTGAGTCGGCGTGGTCTCTTTCAGCTCCGAGGTCGTGGCAGGGCACCCGGCACTACTACCGAGACTCTTCCTTCGTCGGTTGCCTCATCCGAGCCTCCCTTGAGTCAGCCCACCGCATGCTTCTACACCTCCGGACACTTCGGTGGCGGTGATAGCTTTCGTGCCCGTCGGTCGGCCTCCTTCTTCAGCTCCTACCTCGAGGCACCTATCACGAGGCGTGACCGTGTCTACGTCGGCGGTAGAGAGCTGTACCGGTGACAGTGGCTCCTTCTTCTTGATTGCACCTACTCACGAGCCACGGGGTCAGACCACCACCTGTCGAGACCCAGTAGGTTGACCCGATCACCGAGTCGGTGAGCAGGCCCCGACCGCTTCTCCACCGGCTCTAGAGACAGAGGGCCGGCCGGAGACTTCGGCGGACTCGAAGTTCGGACTCCTCCACCGACTACGCTCGGTTTGAGATGACACAAGGTGCTCCTCGGGACCCGGCTTCGTCTGGCTGATCCACCCCGGGACTCTTAGGTTTTGGTGCTTCACGTCAAATGGGGAGAGGGTCGACTATGATAGACTTAGGGGGGGCGTGTGTGGGGGAGCTAGTTCTTTTGGTACTTTTGGTGTGTCATACACTTTCATGCATGCATACCATTCATGGTTTTGGTTTCATGTGAGATACTTGCTTAGATACTTACATGCTTTTCGTGGTGTGATATATCATATGACATGTGACATGTGGTTTGATTGTCCTCTCTACTTGATATTCACTTATATGTTATGCCATGTCACTTGTCGTTGCTCATTTGCTCCATATATCCTATTCTATCTTATGATGAAATCAGTGCGTGTAATGGTTTTCATGCCCCCTTATGATGAAATCGTTTCGGTTTTCAAAAGGATGGACGGCAAGGTTAAGGATGCCTAGTTCGAGTGTCGATGGAGTTGGGTGACACTTGGATTAGTTTGTAGGGCGTTGTTTCTCCTTTTAGCCGTACTATTAAGGGGGTGCAAGTTATTAGCTCGACCTATAGTCGTGTCTAATGGTTAGGTGTGGTGCCCAATTGTCAAAATTAGTGCTAGACAGTTCTAGAATAGGCCTATGATTGATTGGAGTCGAAGCCATTCGCAAAGTGTTTGAAGCGGATGTGAAAGGAAGCGATTTTTGCTGCATCGGACGCCCGTAGGAAGCTCAACGGGACGCCGACGTCATCGTCCGTTGAGTACGTGAAGTGCAGCGAATCTGGTGCAAACATCGGGACGCTCCGGCCCGGTGTCACCGGACGATCCTCCATACGTCGGACGCAACACGTAGAGGTTCGAAAACCTGCCTGCGCAGCATCGGGACGCGCCCGGTGGTGGGGCATCGGCGGCGCTTCGGCGTCCGATGAGCGACTTGATGGCGGGGCTCATTTGCAATCTACCATCGGGCCTTGAAGACGCAATTTTATCGGGCCGCGGCGTCGGCACTATTCACCGTCCGATGATTCGTCCTCCCTCTTTATTCTTTGGCCGGCGTCGGGCGCGTCCGGTGCACCCGTCGGGGCGTCGGTGCTTTATCGGTGGCGGTTCTTCTTGACCATCCGCCCACGGTAAATGGAGGTCTACATAAGCCACATTGTCGCGCCCGGGATTTTCAATCTCTCGGCTCGTCGACTTTGACCCCGAAGAAGGGCTGCCAAAATTTGAACTCGCGCCGCCGAATCCAACCCTAGCGAGCTCGCCGCCGCCGAATCCAACCCTAGCGAGCCTGTCGCCGCCGCCGATTCCAAACCTAGCTAGCTAGCGCCGCCAAGTCGTTTGCAACCCAAACGCCGCCGCCCATTCCAACCGCGGCCGGCGCCTATTTGAACCCTAGCGCCGCCGCCGATCGATTCCTCCCGAGGTGAGTTAGGAATCGTGAATGATAGAATCTTACGGGGAAATTACATTCATGTCAAAGATAATTTGCATTTAAGGAAGCGGGGAGTATAATATAGCATCATTTTTTTTTTTTTTAATGTAATTTGCAGATAGAAATGCACATTAATTTTTCCCGTTTTGCTTTTTTCATTGCACAACAATATAATATATTACTCTTAGTAACAATTATATGTAGTAAACTAGTTCTTTGGGATAAATTTTTATCTATTCTATAAAAGAGCGAAGAAATTTAAAATAGCTTCTCACCATGATCTCTTCTACCCACCTCGGTTCTTGTCCGTTAGATCCATTTAATTAGCCCTCACTTTTGTTATTTGTTATTTGTCTTTTTTTGTTGTAGCATGTAATTTTTGTATCCTTATGCGAGTATAGAATATAATTGTAAATTGTTAAATGGGAAATTTGGATGTATACCATTAAAATATCCTAACTTTGGAGAAATAGCAGTGAAAGGTTGGTCCCTTGATGATGTCTACCATTTTGTTAACTTGCCATTCAGTCCGGCCTATGTTGAGACTAATAGACACTTACCTTTGCCGTGCAGTAGGTAGTAGACGTCAAGATCCAATGGAGGAATTCCCCGGGGAGGTAGATGAATGGCGTGACCCAACACCCGATAACAGTGATGATGACTCATCATCATCATCATCGAACGGGTCAGGAGAACCAGAGTACTTGAGTGAGGAAGTAACACCGTGCCCACGAAGGACATTGCGTACGGAGGAGGAAAATGATCCTGACTATGATCCCAGGGCATATAATCCTAAAGATGGTACCACTACAAAAAGGCCCGAACAGGTATGTGCACGAAGTAATTGACACTACGTGGGAGGCATTATCATTTTACGGATAACTAATCGAGCTTTGACCATCTTAGATACCGGCGGTACACCTTCGTTTGGAGTTCGATGATGATGAGGAAGCGGCCGCTATGGTGGAGGAGCAACCCGTTGCTTCCATGAGCACTTCTTCAAACACCACTACGACCCGGTGGATCAAAGAGGAAAAGGGGCCAACACGGGAGACACCAGCTGTCCGATGAGGTGCATGTCATACAACGGTTGGGGGCGAATGGAGAGCCCCTAGCGCCAAGGGAAGTCATCGGTGTTTTCAGCAACCAATGCGCATGCCTCGTGAGGGAGAAGGCGGGGATTGCATACGTCGATTGGAAGGCAGTACCAGAGGACTTGAAGGAGCTTGTCTGGAAGGAGATGCTGAAGCGGTTCACGTACCCGGTTGAGGGTTATGATGCAGACAAGTGTAGGGGTCATGTGAATTACATAGCTAGCAAAAGCCTTCACACGTTCCGGTACAACCTCCATAAGAATTATCTGCTGAAAAATAAGTCACCATTGGAGAAATATAACTTCCTCTCGGCTGAATCTTGGGAACGATTCGTTCAACGGTACAAGAGCGATGATTTAAAGGCCAAGAGCAAGAAGTTTACAGAGCTTGTGAAGAGAAACACGATCCCCCACCACTTGGGCATGACAGGCTATGCCGGTAAGAAGTCGATATGGTGGGAACAAGAGAGGGCGGCGGTTGAGGCGGGGCAGCCGATCCCGTACGACGGGTGTGATGAAAGGGCAAGGGACTTCCTCTATGCCCGCCGGCCGAAAAAGCTGAAGCCGGGCAAGAGCAAATTCAACACGCTAGAGGCCGAGGAGGCGGAGAAGAAGATCCTGGCGGTTGTTGCAGCTGAGAAGAGCGGAACATTTTCACCTCGCCGTGAGAAGGACGTTCTCACCGAGGCGCCGGGAAAACCAGAGCACCCGGGCCCGTTCGTGGACTGGCCGCGAGGAAGAGTTGGAAGACCGTAGATTCCTCGGGCATCCAGCGCGAACTCGGGGAAATCAAGGCAGGCGTACAAGGAGAGGCTCATCCAGCAAGGCCGTGATGAAGCGATCAAGGAGTTGGTCATGGGTCAGATTAAGGACGTGTTCACAAGCAATGACCCAAGGATGCAGGAACTGAGGGCACAGATGTTCCGGTAGGCCGGCGTGGATGTGCCAGAGCTGCCGCATTCGTCGGGCGTACCTCTCATCGACGAGATCACCGAGCCATGCAATGTGTTGCTATTGATGCCGTACGGCAGGATGAAGAGGAAGAGGGAAGTGGCCACAGCAATGTTATATCCCGATGACCAAGCAACCAGTATGTACGGTGACATAGAGAAACCAGCTGATTATGCCTTGGTGATTCCATCATGGATCGCCGAAGGATTTGGCGACGAGGAACTCGACTATGAGACTCCCAACGGGTTAAAGTTCCTAAGAGGGGTCGTCGGGGAGGTAGTTCTGTGGAATAAGACTGACATTATCATCGACGCGAAGACGCCGCTGTCCTCACATCCTACGCCTTCTAGCCGGGCTTACAATGATGAAGACCAATTGCAATGCGGTGGTGAGGATGACAATTCTCCCCATTACCCTCCTTTCGGCCCGAGCAATCCACCCCGGCGGGGGCAACATCGGGCCTTGCAACACGTCCAAGTGTTGAGAAGGAGATGAGGCAATCCCCCCGCCGATGAAGCCTATCGATGTTGATGAAAGTAGCCTGGCTGACCAGGGGAAACTTTTCCCCTGGGCCGACAAAGGCTACCGACGATGAGACTGAACGGGAGGCGCCAAGGCCTTGGGCAAGGTTTTGGCCACGAGTTCACCTACACCACTAAGTCTCAAAGGTATGACTACAAGCATAGTTTTAGTAATTCCCGTATGTAGGGGCCGGGTTGGTATTTTACTCTTGTGTATCTCCCCTGTGCAGGCAAAAGTCTCCCGTGTCGATGTGGGGGCTTTCAGATGAACGCCCATACAACTACGAGCATGGGAAATTCATGTTGCCCTTGGGCTCCCTCGGGGATGAGCCGTGGGGACGTAAGGAGGTTCCATGTCCGGTACATGGAGGCAGCGAAGGTAGGCCTCAAAGACTTCATTGTCGGGGTGCCAAAGGAGTACTTCCTTTTGGATAAGGATTGTAATGCCCCCCGTTGACTTCAAAGACTGTACTACCTACTACGTCGGGAGGATCTTGACGTCTCTATTATCGGCATATTTGCACTTTGTAAGTTCACCACCACCTTCACACTTTTGTTGCATCGACGATGGTACTTTAGGGAGAATCTACTACTATTTGGCAAGCCTTCTTGTCCCTTGCAGGATGCAGCCCATATATGCAAGCGGCTAGGCATAAACGTTGTATACGCCTCCCCGATGCATATTAATGGAGAGAATCATCGCGGGTTATGAGGTGCCGGATGATCATCCCAACTTGGTGACTTTGACATCGGAAGCGAGAGCTCTTGCTCGAAAAAAAGCAATGAGACATTTCGAGGGGTAATGTGGGAATGTATCTCAAAAGATGCATGAAGGCGGTCGGTGAAACTGGTTGTCTCCGGCCGCCCACCAGTTCGGGTTAGTCTAAAGGATATACTTGTATTCAAAAGTTTGGGGACATTCACTTTCCATGTTTTGATATTCAAAAATCTGTATTGTTTGAATGGTGCAGCCGAGGCCTTGTGGGCCTTTGGATTACTTTCTTAATCTATCCCTCGGGACGGAAGGGCACGTATATTGACTCTTTGTACACTCCAAAGGAAGGCTACATGGAGTTCGAAAGGGTATTGAAATTGTAAGTTACTTTACCTATCCCATTACATGTGACTTATGTTTAATTTGGCACCGACATATATGTCATGCGTTTACACAGTGCTTACAAAAAAAGTACTTGGAAGACCCGAATGTGTTGATCGTAGATCGGAGGAGAAGAAGTTGAAGAACAAGCATAAATTGAAAATCGGGCGCAACTTCCCGGTATGTGTTTACCCGAAGCCATGCTTTTCAAGTATTTGTTCTTGCTCTATATGGTTGTAATTCATTGTATAATACATTTCGATGCAAAGTCGCGCGAAACAACCCTACGGATCAAATTTATGTGGATTCTTCGTTTGCGAACACCTTAGAGAGTGCCCCGAATTTAGCAACATTTGGAAGGTTCTCAAGGCGGCGATGAAGAAACAGGACCCGAAAAGAAATAGGAGACAAGCAAAGACACCTAAATCAGAAAGCGGACATATGTAAGTTTATCCCGCAGGATTGCGTACTTGAACGGGTAACGTTCTTTAATATGGAAAGCGATTATGCACTCGACGAGAAGTATGAGAAGATCAGGAATTGGCGCACCAAGCTCCGGATCCGGGATTACAATTTCGCGAGACATCTTCTTAGATGACAATGAGCCTTATCCTTAGGAGAAACACGACCGATCAGCCTACCTGGCTAAAAAAATAGCTATATAGGTTAGGTTAGCAGAGGAGAAACAATACTGGAAGAAGTTTAAATTCGTATCTACGTAGATTAGCTTGTGGTGACTTTTGAATGATAAACTAATCCGTATGTATATATGTGGTTTCTGTTTATGTTTAATTGCTCAGTTTCAAATTTGAATTCAAATTTCAGGATGTACGTAGATTAGCTTGTGGTCACTTCTGATTGATAAACTAATGATATCAGTTTGTATATATGTGGTTTCAACTTTGAATTCAAATTTCAAATACAGAACGCAATTTTTTTAAATACTGTAGATTATTTACTGTGGCGGTCTGCTTGTAAGGTCCGCCACGGTTAATGTCTTAACCGTGACGGCTACATTCAAACAAGCCGCCACTGTTAATACTTTAACCGTGGCGGCATGGTTAAAGCCAACCGCCACTTTAAAAAGCTTAACCGTGGCGGGCGGTTCGACCGCCATGGTTAATAGTTGATTAACAGTGACCTTTGCTCGGTGGCGGTTAAGAAAACCGCCACCATTAATATATTTCCACCGCCACCATTAAAATTTCTGTAGTAGTGAGAACGTCCAAGAATAGAAAAGATAAATGTTTTTGGTGGGTAGAGAGGGGTTGTCTAAGATTAACTAGATAACTAAGGATTAGGCTTACTATACTTGACTTACTTTGGAGCAACAGTACCTTTCCAACTCTCGAATAAGACTGGGAAGAAGGTAGTTGGGGAAGGCTGCCAAAAGCTCTATGAAACACCAATTCCGACGTGGTGGAATACGAAGACTAATAGAGCTGTCACCTCTAGAGGCTACCACAACTAACCGTAAGAATTGGGCGCAAACTCAGGTAAACATTAGTCTAGACACCACGTCTACACTAACGATTACTACTCTAGTCACGTACGTTAACTAGAGCACTCAATACGAGCGGAGATCCCATAAGCAAAGTAAAGTAAGAACTAAACTTAATTAAATAGAAGACTTAGAGTTACCGACAGAAGAACCTGAAGATGAATCGATGATGAATCGCCTCTCGTAGAGGTACAAAGTTGAGGGGATCCGACAGGGCCGGCTCCACCTTCTACTCTCCTCTCTCCTCTCTCCATTTTTCTAATGACTCATGAGAGGTTGATCCATTCAAGGGACCCCTCTCAAATGAGCCTCCCTCAGAGAATATGAATTAGGGTTTTATGGGATGTCTCCCCCCTGGGGTCTGGGGCTCCTTTTATAGACCCGAGCGATTAACGTGAGCCCTTGGATCAAACCGACATCGGCGGGCGGCTGAGATTCATCCTCAAAGGCGGTGGATCCCGTGGGCCGAAGTTGGGCCAAATCCACGAAAATGCCAGACCGGCCGGTCTGGGGGTAGGACCGGCCGGTCTCCCCCTAGGCCCCACCTTCCACGGGGTGGTTTCTGGTGTCTTCTAGAACCTTCCTGCGTAGGTGTCGCTTGCTGGTGCGATATCTTTTCGTCCGGGACTCCAAATATGGCAAATGATATATCCGTTTCGATCGTCTCGACGAGCCCGTCACAATGGTGCATTCTAATCCATCATTTGAGATACTTTTATACTGTCATATTGGCTCTCTTTGATAACACTTCCGATATGTACCTGTAGAAACAATGATTCACCAAAACTCGTGGAACTTGTTAGAATCAAACCCTACAACTATGGTTTGTGATTCATTTCATGTTATTATATACAATAGTTGATAGGTTATGATTGACATTAAGGACCGTCAACAATAGCCACGAAGAAGCGTCGACAAGCCGGAGCTCCTCCAGAATCTCTACTCCTCTACTCAATCTCTCTAATCTCTAAACAAAACTAGATCTAGAAGAACTAGTCTCTCCTAACTGCTACATCTAGATGAACTAGAACTAGATGAACTAGACTAGATCAACTAGAGGGACCCTAACCCTAATTATGTAGAGAATATGAAGCACTGGGGTGTAGAATGCCTCTTGGAGGGGCCTTGGGGCGTCATTATATAGGCCGAGGTGGAGTAGGGGGGGCAAGGAACCGCCACGTCGGCCGATCCGCGTCTTCATCTCATGTGCACCGTCGGATCAAACCGACCTAAAATCAACGTAGGAATACTTTGATTGGGTTCCAAGGAAACGTGGGAGGAAGACTCCGAAGGCGGCGGCCATCGGGTGACCTAGGGCACCGAGCCGCCCTGTGGTGGGGCCGGGCCGGCCCCACCTGGGTTCCTCTCGGGGCCCCGCTGCCGGGTGTCTTCTAGACCCTTCCCGAGTCCGATGATGATGTTGCTCCGACGTAGATCAGTTTCGTGATAATTATGCACTATAATCCCCTTTTTTATGCTTTTCTGAAAATCACCCTGGAAAATACAGAATATGCAAAACTCATGGAAATTATCAGTTAAAACCCTAGGCTAGTGTGTTTTCATGTTCTCCCTCGGGTCTAAAGTGCTAGTAAAATTTGACGCTAACGACCGTCAACAATAACCCCCAAGCTTACCTTTTGCCAGTCCCTTGGCAAACAACCCAAGCCTAATTATTAAAATATTTAGATCAGGAGTTGCTGTAATACTTTTATTTCTTTTAAGTACACTTGCTTTTGAACATAAATTTTCCTCCAGTTTTAGACAAAACTGCTCTAACTTTCAAACTTACCCATTTTACCTTTAACTATGGAGCTTTACAGCTTTTGCATAAGTGTTGAGCAATCAAAAGATAGAATAATAAAGCCAAGCACTATGTCTCAAATTCTTCACAGTACCAATATTCCGGAGTTTTGTAAGTTTTTAAAATAAAACTCGAGCTTAATTGCATAACACCCTCAAGTCTCTTATTATATAGTATTTATGGATCTCTTTGAGGCATTAATAAGGTCATGCCTTCCTACAACTAAGTATTTATAATGGAGCTCATAGGAGTGGCAATAACAAGGATGAACATACTTGCAATTCATATATTGTAAAGTCAAACAATGGAACCATAGAGAATCAAGGTATACAATCAAATCAAGATGTGCATGTGTATGAAATATGGTGGATAGGTGTATATATGGTATTTAGTGGTTAATCCTAATTCTACTTTTGCTCTTTGAAAATAACTCCCTCCTTAGAACTTTCTTCGCGGAAAAACATGGGCTATCTTTATTCTTTCTTTCTTTCTCTTTTTTTCAATCTGGGAGGCGGGCATCTATGTACCCATTGTTTTAATGCTGGGACACTTGTCCATCTTTTACTCCCATTTTTTCACTCTTCTCTCTTTTTTTCAATACTTTTGCATAGTCACATGCATACTTTGAATATAAATAATTGGAGAGGTAATGATAAGAACTTAGAGCAATTAAATGGGGGCTGTCCTATAGGGTATATTTTTTTTGGTGTTCACTCCCAGTGTAGGAAAGAAAACATTTTTAAGGTGGATCTGAATGAAAGTGGAAACGACTGTGTTTACATCCCAGAGTAGGAGTAATGCTTATGTGGGTGGAGTGCGTAAGTGATCTTGATTTTAAAAGCATGACAAGACTCTCATAAGGTATATTCCAAAGGTTGACTAAACTCAATGTAAACCAAGTAGCATGAATGTGCAAAGGTTTTTTTAACTCTAAATGTATCATATATGGTTTTGGTAGGAATTTTAGATTTCGTCATACAAGAGCTCATCATGTAAGATTTTAAGTTTTCAAAATAAATCTCCAAAACTTAGTAATGCTAGGAATAAGATAAATAGCAGCTTAGACCTTCATGTATCATATCAATCAATTACCTAGACTTTAGCTCAAGCATATGCCTCCACAAATTTCAGGTTCGAGAGTAAATTCTTATATCAAAGTAGTCATGTCCAAAACTCGGGAGAATTCATGGTTAAAAAACTAGGCACTTGAAAGGAATTACAGTAGAGCAACTATTCATCATCTCCAAGACAAAATTTTAATATTCTCTAGTTTTTATTTAACTCTTACTAACTAGACACACTCTATGATCACACCTTAATGTATAGATAAATATCTTTTTTTTTATTTCTATTGGACTCACATGACTCTAAAGACATGGACCTTCATGTGCCCATATATATATTTTTGGTATTTTTATATTTTCTTATGATACTATTGTGAACCTTCATGTGCTCACATATTTTTGGTATTTTATGACTATATAAAATAGACTCGATAATCGCTTAGGTATAGTTACCCGATAACTAGGGGATGCTCCTCCCCAAGCTAGATGTTTGCAATACTTGGTGTTGATGATCTTGAGTGAGCTAACCAAGAGCTTGATCCGGTGGGTGCCACCGATAGACTTCCCTTGTCATAATGTTGTTCCTGCATAATTATACTCCAACAAGAAAACCAAAACTTGAGGCTTGAATTTAATAATGGGTTAGCGGTCAGCCAATAAGTGATTGATTATTCTTTGAGTTGATTTGAATTGTGAGTTCTAGCAGGATTCTCTTTTTTAGGATTTTCTAGATTAATTATGTAGAAATTAAATATATGAGTATTATATTTTTATGCCTCCATAGAGAATATTTATACTTATGGGGCTTAGATTTTTTTTCATAATACGAGAGAGTAAATACAGATGCTATTATTATTTTTATTATTCTTCTTGCCACCACGGTAAATATCCCTATAGGGTTACCATAAGTTTATTCACATGGGGATTTTAATATTTTATGATGTAGTAAATGAAGCAATAAATGTTTTTATTTTCTTTTTTTTAATATTTATGAAGATGAATATATTAAAGTAAAATTATTAATGTAGATAGAAATATTAATTAATTAGATAACTACCATATTACCTTATGGCAAGGGTACGGAATTTTAAGTTTACCGACAGAACTTCTTCTTTCACTCTTGTGTATCTCTCCATCTTGAGAGATAGAGGTCATGATGGTTGCATACCTCTAGTGATGATGATATCATCTTTGTTCTTTGATTTGGCCAACAGGTTGAAGTAGAGCTTTAATTATAGCTGGTAGCATCTTGCTTAGTGTGCATGTTCACAGAACTCTCACTTGTAGAATTAATAAATTTTGCTCGATGTGTTGTCCTGTTTGCAAAACCAGGGTAGAGATCAAGTGCATGGGCTCTGCTGGTGGAAAACCACCAACAGAACTAAATCTATTTCTTTATTTATTTTTCTCTATCCTTAGGCACATTGAACAAGATAAAATCGGTGTTACATGAATTGTGTGTTTATGACATGAGTGGTGAGATCAAAAGATTAAGCATTTAATGTTATATTTAAGTTCACATGGTAGAAAAGAATGAAATTGCTTGACCAAGATTGTCTACCTCTATATAAATTTTCAAATAAGTATGACTATCATCTTTCCAAGATCAAATATAATGTTTTAGCTTGTGTGGTTAAGACTGAGATTAAGAGGATGGTGCCATGAACAATCTTAAAGAACAAAGCATATTGAGTTAATTAGGTTATCAATTTAAGTTGTACCTCTAACATGTTTGTGTCTGCATTTATGCGTGTGTCAAGATCAAGAGAAGAGCAGTGACCACTTACCTTAGAATATTACCTTCATTATTAGAGCGTGATGGCACTAAGTGATGAAGGGTAATTGACTGATGGTGCTTTCCTTCTCTTGCATCTTAAGTTGTTCATAGACATCTTGGCTCCTCTATTGCACTTATTCTTTTGCCATCTTTTGCTTCTTTGATCTTTTGACTCTTTTCACTCCAGTTATTATTATGCCTGCAATAGATTAGTGGACAGCACATTGTTGACGGTGGATAATGTCAATTTTTATTAAAACTTTAGACACAAAAGGATACATGAATACACACTAGTCTAGGGTTTTAACTGACAATTTCCATGAGTTTTGCATGTTCCGTATTTTCTAGGGATTATTCCAGAAAAGCATAAAAGAGGGATTAGAGTGCATAATTATCACGAAACTTATCTGCGTCGGCAAACATCGTCATCGGGGCTCGAGGAAACATCTAGAAGACACCCGGCGGCGGGACCCCGGGGGAGACAGGGTGGGGCGGGCCGCCCACCCCGGCACCGGCCGGCGCCCCCTAGGGCATCGGCGCCGCCTTCGGAGTCTTCCTCCCCGCTTCCTTGGCACTGAAGTAAAGTATCCCTACGTCGATTTAAGGTCGGTTTGATCCGACGGTGCACATAACATGAGACGCGGATCGATGACGTGGCGGTTCCTTGCCCCCTACTCCACCTCGGCCTATATAAGGATGCCCAAGGTCCCCTCCTACAGGCATTCTACACCCCGGTGCTTCATATTCTCTACACAAATTAGGGTTTGTAGTGTCCCTCTAGTTTATCTAGTTCTAGTTCTTCTAGTTCTAGTTCTAGTTCATCTAGTTGTAATTAGAAGAGGGAGAGAGAAGAGGAGAGAGCGGAGGAGGAGCCGGATCTGTCGGATCTTCCTCGACATTGTACTTTTTGCAAAGATATCGGTTCGTCATTCAACAATCTCCAGGTGCCTTAATTACTATTCTAAGTTCTTTATTTACTTAATCTTAGTACTTTAAGTTCATTTATTAGTTTCTCGCTTGCATCAAGTGCTCTAGTCTTTGCAACGCTAGAGTAGTAATTAATAGGTTAGGCGTGGTGCTTAGTCTATATATTACCTAGAATTACACCTAGTTCTACGTATAGTTGTGGTAGCCCCAGGTAGTGACAGCCCTGACGGCCGATGTATTCCACCACGTTTGGATTAGTGTTTGTAGGACCGTAGTCAGAGCTTCCTAGTCCCTTTCTCATCTGTCTGTGGCTAGTGTTCTGATGTCCCAAAATAAGTAGATTTTAAAGTCATCTCGATTCATAGATCAACTAGAGAAACCTTAGAAACATCCTCTCTACCCACTAAAAATACTTTTATCTTTACCCTTGGACGATCTTGAATCATAATTAGTACACTTCGCGTTCCTCATGGAAAATCGATACTCTGGAATACTCCCGGGTGAAAGCTACATCGGTATCCGTGCGCTTGCGGATTTCTCTGTTTGCATTTAAAAATTCCAACAAGCTTTCTGGCGCCGTTGCCGGGGAACTGCAGCTGTACTAGTTTCGAACCAAGTTCGTCCGTTTATCCTTTTTTTTCTTTTTCACTTTTATCTTTATCTTTACCTCCACATGGATTCCACACCTATCTACCAATTTTTCGCTCCAAAGGGTGAATTGTTAGAGCCTCCGCCATCATCACATCCTATACTTATGGATGGCTTTCAGATTCGCCCTGCTTTCATAGCCATGGTTCGGGAACAAACCTTCTCTGGAAAAGAAGACGAAAATCCATACATTCACCTCCGAGAATTTGAGCAACCGTGTTCTTGTCTAAATATTTCGGCATGAATCATGAGACCTTAAAATGGAAGTTATTTCCGTTCTCTCTTTTCGAGAGGGCGAAACAATGGTATGCTCATACCGTTAGGAGTGTAGAGGGAGATTGGAAGGAACTTCAAGATAAATTTTGTCTCGCTTTCTTTCCTATTTCCCAGATTATCCCTCTTCATCTTAAAGTTCTCACTTTCCAACAAAAAGAGAAGGAAACCTTAGGAGCAGCTTGGGCAAGATTTTTAAATTTAATTGCATCTGGCCCAGATTTGTCTATGCCTGAACATGTCCTGTTACAACACTTTCACTATGGCCTTAGCAAAGAAGCTGCCCTTTTTCTCGATCTTGCCGGGAGGGTCCTTTTCACATAAAACTGTTAGTGAGGGGAAAGCAATCCTTGACAAAATTCTAGAAAACACCCCATACTCTGGCGTCTATGATGAATTCCCTGAAGAACAAGTTGAGACAAGCCCTGAGCCAAAAGAGAAAACACCAGCAACCAAATTAGAAACTCCACTTGATTCATCTCATGAATTGGTTGTTGAAAAACCTCCTAAAAAGGGAACACAAACCCAACTAGAGGATGATGATTCTCCTTTAGAGTTTTGCTTTGAATTCGAGGAAGATATCTTTGAAGATTATGGAAATACCTCGATTTTGCCTATCCAACCAAGACCTCTGGCACACACTACACCCTCTGATCCACATGAAGGCTCTGTTATCACAGAACAAATTAAAAGCCTCTCATCAATCATGAGTTATGAATGGCTACACGAAGCGAGTTATCTCCCCGAGGTAGCTCGAATCACCGATCCCAACCAACCATTCTTTTGTGCCAAATTAGGGGGTCTGCTATGACAATACACTATAGTCCATCTGTCGGGATAAACCTTATTTCAAAGACATTAGCGATAGTCTTTATCCCAACACTTCCTTAACCCCATCACAAAAGCTTTTACAAAGCCCTTCGGGAGCTATTCTTAAGAGCAATGAGGTACTAAGGGTTATTCCTGTCAGAATTAACAACTTCGAGATATGCCTAGATTTTCACATTTATGACACCTCGGAAATATCTCTCTTGATTGGCAGACCAATCATGAGGCTTCTACAGGAGAAACCTTTACAAGGTCATTTGGACTTTAAGGTTGGGAATTCCACTATAAATATTCCTCTTGCCCGTTCTATCAACACAATAGTGGAACCCGAACACGAGCAAGACTCTATTGAAGAGGTTTTAATGGCATCTCTAGAAGACATGGCCCAACCAATCTTTGATGACAAACACTTTGTTCAAGAAGAGGAAGAGTTGGTAGAGCCCATTGAGCTAGACAAAAGTGAGCAACCACCTGCTCCTTCAATCGAGCTAAAACCTCTCCCTCCCGGCCTAAAGTATGTCTTTCTCAACAATAATCGAGAAACCCCAAAGTGATCATCGGTGACAAGCTTTCCCATGAAGAAACCCATAAACTTGTCCTTTGTATTAGAAAGACATAAACCAGCTATTGGCTACTCACTCGAAGACCTCATAGGCATTAGCCCCGTTCTGCACTCATCGCATCCCTATTGATCCTAATTGCACACCTTCAAGGGAGCCACAGAGAGAAGGCTTAACCATGCCATGCGAGAAGTTGTTAAAAAGGAGGTCCTTAAGCTTTTTACATTGGGGTTATTTATCCCGTTCCTCATAGTGAGTGGGTTAGCCCGGTACAAGTTGTACCAAAGAAAGGAGGATTGACGGTTGTTAGGAATGAGAAGAATGAACTCATCCCTCAGCGAACTGTCACCGGGTGGCGTATGTGCATTGACTACCGAAAACTCAACAAGGCCACAAAGAAAGATCACTTTCCGTTACCCTTCATTGATGAAATGTTGGAACGGCTAGCAAATCACTCTTTCTTTTGTTTTCTTGACGGGTATTCCGGATATCATCAAATTCCAATCCACCCTGATGACCAAAGTAAGACTACTTTCACATGCCCCTATGGAACTTACGCATACCGACGAATGTCGTTCGGATTGTGCAACGCTCCAGCTTCTTTCCAACGGTGCATGATGTCTATTTTCTCTGATATGATCGAGAAAATCATGGAGGTATTTATGGATGATTTTACCGTCTATGGCAAAACCTTCGATGATTGTTTAGAGAATTTGGACAAAGTCTTACAACGGTGTGAAGAAAAGCACTTAATCCTAAACTGGGAGAAATGCCATTTTATGGTCCAAGAAGGAATAGTGCTAGGACACAAGGTGTCCGAACATGGGATAGAGGTGGATAGAGCCAAGATTGAAGTTATTGAACAACTTCCACCTCCCACAAATGTGAAAGGCATCCGTAGTTTTCTTGGACATGCAGGGTTTTATAGGCGCTTCTTCAAAGATTTTTCTCAAATAGCTAGACCCCTGACTAGTCTCCTTGCTAAAGATGCACCTTTCGTCTTTAATGATGAGTGCCATGCAGCTTTTCAAATTCTTAAAAAAGCACTCATCTCAGCTCCAATTATCCAACCACCTGATTGGAAGCTTCCTTTTGAGATCATGTGTGATGCTAGCGATTTTGCGGTTGGAGCCGTTTTAGGCCAAACCAAAGATAAAAAGCACTATGCCATATCCTATGCTAGCAAAACCTTGTCTGGACCTCAGCTTAACTACACTAACACTGAAAAAGAACTGTTGGCTGTTGTCTTTGCTATAGACAAGTTTAGATCTTACTTAGTGGGGGCTAAGGTAATTGTTTATACGGATCATGCTGCTCTTAAGTACCTCCTTACTAAGAAAGATGCTAAACCTCGGCTAATTCGATGGATTCTTCTACTTCAAGAGTTTGACATAGAAATACGAGATAAGAAAGGAGTAGAAAATTCAGTAGCCGACCACTTGTCTAGGCTTCAATACAAGAAACCACATGAGTTACCCATTAATGATTACCTAAGGGATGAAACCCTGCTCGCGATAACAAATTCCGACCCATGGTATGCAAATATCGTGAACTTTATGGTAGCAGGGTATGTCCCAGATGGTGTGGACAAAAGAAAATTGATCCATGAAAGCCGTCTTCACCTATGGGATGATCCCTATCTATATCGAGTTTGCTCTGATGGATTGCTAAGAAGATGTGTCCCTATGGCTGAGGCTATCCAAATTATGGAAAGATGCCATGCCTCGCCATATGGAGGGCATTATGGGGCATTTCGGACACATGCCAAGATTTGGCAAAGTGGCTTTTTCTGGCCAACGATGTATCAAGATACAAAGAAATTTGTCAGAAGATGCCACAGGTGCCAAAAACATGGGAACATCACTACAACATGAACGCCCCTCTCCCAACATATACGCGGCAACGGAAATCAGAATCGTTGCTATCTAATCTATTCCCATCCCCACGTCCCACCCTCTCCCTTACATTAATTAATATAAAGCGTTGGCCCATTAGCCCAGCCCGTGCAAAACAGTTCTCGCTTGAGCAGATTAGGTTTCCACCTCCTCCGCGCTTCTCCTGTTAGGCGGCAGCGATGGCGACGGTTGCCGCTGCAAGACTCGAGTATCTCATCTATGGATCTGCCCTCATGGCGTCGTCCTCCTGTCTACTCCAGCATCGTCCTCCTGTTTGTGCCATTGTTCCCTTGGTAAAAACCTGCGTCAGGGCCTGCCCTCTACGGTGATTCGCGACACCTGCGTCAGGGCCTGCATCTCCCCTTCAAGTAAGAGGATCCGAATGCATCTCCCCTCCCCTTCAAGTAAGAGGATCCGAATGTATTATCCCTGCCCTGCTATGACCTACGAGTTTACATGATTAGATATGGATTTGTCATTTTTTTTGGTCCATTGTGTTCCCTAATCCGCCTCCACCATATCTGCTGATAGCTAGGTCCCAATCACCTTTGGTGTCCTCTCGTGCGCAGATCTATTGTATCACCCTCTTCTGATTGGATCTGGTTGATGCTGCTGTCCAGTTAATTAATTCGTTTATACGTGTGTGTTTGGTAAACTGGTCACAATTGCTGTCTCATGAATGAGTTGCAGATTAAGATCCACTACCTGGCACTCCAGAGATGGGGGCCAATGGTTTGGTAAGTCCTGCATCTCTATTCCATAATGTTTCCCTCTTCGATTTTTTAGATGTTTTGTGATATGACTTATGAGATAACTAAAGAACAATCTTTAAGAAATTAATTAAGGTCTGGCAAGGTAGGTAAAGTTGTCCATATATTGGCACTGCTTGATTGTCCCATTTAGTTGTATATGCTTGCTGATCTGATATTTCCATGGCTGTCTAAAATTTTTCTGTTTGTTCATGATGATGACAACTCAGTCATGTACAGGAGATGGATATATGGATCTTATTCTTCTGTAGTTGTAATATGCACATAATTATCTAACATGACATGTGATGCAACCTCCATGGTAGTGCTAAGAAATAACCAATAACAGTACTGTACCATGGAAAAGATCTTTGGTACTCTGATTTATATTGTCGACATCCAAAGGAGCACTCTTGTTTATGTTTTTTAGATTTGATTAACTAAATAGCTTTTCTGTAGTCTTAACTTGGCAAATTAGAGCTTTTTAACCATTTCCAATTTATTTTTGCTTGGCTATTTTATTAGTTCAAATTTAGCTCTACTTCTTTTACATAAGGCTTGTTGTACAAATCAAATGGATAGTATTACTTGAGACATCAAGATATTGTCTGATTATTTAAAGCCATTTGTTGTGGGAGAACAATTCAGGGCATAGATTGACCTGCAACTACAAGAACTATGGTCATCAGGCAAGAGCTATCAAGTATCAACTGAACCATGGAACTAATTAATAGGTAACTTTATATTCTTATTCATATTTTTTAACTGCAGCTGATCCTTGTCTCACTATTACTGTAATAACCCCCATCGTAACTGAAACCACGTATCAGCTTTTTTAGAACATACTGCATATTGAAGTGTCAGCAGCTTTCGGCACTGTCTCTGGGGTCATGGGCATGCTGAGCATAGCCAGTAAATTAAAAGAATGCTGCCTTCTTCGATTTTTGTCAGTTTCTTTTATTTTTAATTATTCAGAAGTAATTAGCATTGACAATGCACGCATTCCTCTTTTGCTTTTTCTGTTGTATAGGCACATTATTGTTGTGGCTTTGCGGATAGATGATTTTTATCCTTGAGCAGTTTGATTCATTTAGGAGAATCACTCCATAATCCTTTTCCCATATTACCAGAACATAATTGAACTAGTGTTACTTTATAGTACAGTTTTTCTAACCTGATTCAATTTATGTTCATGTATTTCTTTTTGGAACTAGTTTTCTTGATAATGTGCAAGTATCATATAACACCTAATAAATAGTAGATGTACATATATTTTACGAGTATTATACTCAAATGCTTTTATATAGGTACTATATTTTTGCTCTTATTTTCCATGCAGGACTGATGAAACTCACTGGTGAGGAATGGCTGGCTGGTGGCATTCTAGAGGATTTCTTTGTTTCTTATATTTTTATTTCCACATGATCATGTGTGTGAATAAAAAAATTGTGCCATGGATTTTTTTTCGGCACTCATTGTAATATCCAACAATTGATTCTTAATATATATACAAGTGTTCTTATTTCTCATGTGTGAGATGGTCTCTAATTTCCATTTAAAGTGCAAATGCATTTTCTCTTAATTTGACTCCAAACAAAAATTTTTAAGTGATGTTTCATTACGTGGTTTAATGCAAGCCAAGCACACAGTACAGATGTTGCAACAACGCTAATCTATACATTGCAACAAATTATAGAAAGCATTTGTATGCGGTTCGTACAAACACATATATGCGTTGCTAAAGCCTATCAATATCCGTTGCAGCTTTGCAACGTTTATTTGTCGGTGTTACCAACGCATATTTAAGTGTTGCAGTAGACCCTTGCAACGCCACTTCTAGCAACGCATAGTAAATGCGTTGGTATAGACCCTAGCAACACATATATGGACTTTTTAACAACGCATATATGCGTTGGAAAAGGGGTGGTCATTTTGTAGTGCATCAACTCACGAGATGCCATGCCACTCACAAACAATCTCCATGTTGAACTCTTTGATGTTTGGGGAATTGATTTCATGGGGCCATTCCCTAAATCCAAAAATTGTGAGTACATCTTAGTGGCCGTAGACTATGTATCCAAATGGGTAGAAGCCCTACCATGTCGAAATGCTGATTCCAATCATGCTAAGAGAATGTTCCATGAAGTCATATTTCCTCGCTTTGGTACACCCCGGATGGTTATAAGTGATGGAGGATCACACTTCATAGACAAAGTCTTCCGAAAGTACCTAGCGGATCATGGAGTGCGTCACAACATTGCAACACCATACCATCCTCAAACTAGCGGTCAAGCGTAAACATCTAACAAGCAAATTAAAAATATTTTGCAAAAGACCGTAGATGAAATGGGTAAGGGATGGAAAGATAAACTCCCCGATGCACTTTGGGCTTACCGAATCGCATACAAGACACCCATTGGCATGTCACCTTATCAACTTGTATATGGGAAGACGTGCCATTTGCCTGTTGAGTTAGAATTTAGGGCCCATTGGGCAATTAAGAAGTGGAACATGGATCTCCACCTAGCTGGCAAGAATCGTCAGATGCAACTATCTGAGCTAGAAGAATGGATAGAAAAGGCTTATCACAACTCTAAGATCTACAAAGAAAGAACAAAAAAGATGGCACGATAAGAGAATCAAGCATAAGAAGTTTAATCCTCGGAGACAAGGTTCTACTTTTCAACTCAAGAGTTAAGCTCTTTGGACATGGCAAATTACTTAAGCAAAGTGGGATGGACCTTATAAGGTCATCGACACTTCAACTCATGGAGCCATAACCATTCAAGATGATATAGGTAACATATTTAAGGTAAATGGCCAACGCTTAAAAGTTTATCTTGAGCCACAAATCAACATGGTTGAAGAACTTGATGTGATTGAGTTCTTAGAAATCATTCACTAAATTCATACCTCATAATAAAAATTGGTGATATGCTAAGATTAGAATTTAGACTTTCTAGTGTCCTACACCGGAGAGTCCCTTTTATTTTCACCGTTTTCTTTCTATGAATGAAAAGCCAGGTACAGTTTTGAAGAAGTGTGGGGGAGGTGCCAACCCCCATTGTGAACACATATGCTGAAGCACATCATGAACTAATGGAGGAGTCTGCGTACAACCACTGAAACTTCGGTTTGATCTTTCTTGCCTCACTCATATGCTTACTTGTTATGCACTTGCATTACCTTGCAAATTAAAAAAAGAACCAAGATCCACACTTAGAATTAAAATTTGAAGAGTGACAGGATGATGACATTCTTGAGATATAAGCTTGCACGAAGATTGTTCCATATACATATACTTATGCTTGTGGAAAAAATACTCTTATAGGACAATCATATTGACTAAGTTGTTGTGGAGTGTGACATAGTTCTGGCTTAGAAATCCTACCGGTTCTATTCAAGGCATTTGGAGATTTTATTTTGATAAAATATTATAAAACCATAGTGTCACATACTCCTCAGAGGTGATAAATTCCTACCAGAGCCATATATGTAGGATAGAAGCTTTCTACATACGCTACTTGCTGTTGTGTTGAGTCTGGTAAAACTTTGTAATCCTTTGAGAGATTTATCATATTCCCAAGATCAAGATTCACTTGCACCCACATATATATGCACTGCTCTTACACTGGGAGTAGACGCAAAACATGCCTTCCATTTAGATCCACCCAAAATATTTTTCTCCTACAATGGGAGTGAACACTAAAAATATCCCTGATAGGTTTTCCATCCACCAAATAAATGCTCCAATTCTTGTTGCTATCTCTCAAAAGTCTTTGTTGCCAAAAAGAGTCATGAGCTATGCAAAAGTTATTATAAAGAAAAAAATAGAGGGAGTTAAAAAAAAGGACAAGTGTCCTAGAGATGAAAACAATGGGTACTCAGATACTTACCTCCCTAAAAGAAAAAAACAAAAAAAAAGAGAAGAGAAAAAATAGCTCATGTTCTCTGGCCAAGTTTCTAAATTCAAAAGAGAGATATATTCAAGGAGTATAGTAGAATTAGGTTTCTCCAATTCCACCATATATCCACATACATGCACATCTTGATCTAAGAGTATGACATTTCGCTCCTCGGGTTCAGGTTTTGACTTTACAATATATGCAACACAAGTATGCCACAACATTTATCTCTACCTGAGCTACACATAAGCTATTAGTTGTAGGAAGAGAAGAGCATAATGAGATATACCATTGAGCGATTGAGAGTACCATTTGAGGAGTGTATGTGATCTATGCCTTTCTTTTGTGAAAACTTTAAAAACTCCAAGTTGCTGAGATGTGAATTTGGGAAGATGACTTCGCTTCGAGAACTGTTCCACTTTTCAACCGCCCAAGGACATATGTTAGCCAAAGCCACATATCCCATTTGTGTGAGTAATGTTTTGGAATAACTTTTATGTTAGCTATATCTCTCTGGATGTTATGATCATGATTACTTTTATCTTTAACCTTTACTCGAGGACGAGCAAAGAGCAAGTGTGGGGGAACTTGTTGACGGTGGATAACGTCAATTTTTATTAAAACTTTAGACACAAAAGGATACATGAATACACACTAGTCTAGGGTTTTAACTGACAATTTCCACGAGTTTTGCATGTTCCGTATTTTCTAGGGATTATTCCAGAAAAGCATAAAAGAGGGATTAGAGTGCATAATTATCACGAAACTTATCCGCGTCGGCAAACATCGTCATCAGGCTCAGGAAACATCTAGAAGACACCCGAAGCAGCGGGACCCACAGGGGAGACCAGGTGGGGCCGGCCAGCCCTGTAACACCCCAGGTGTTAGCCACAAGCTAAGCTGTGAGATTGGACCTAAGAAAGTTATATTAGTGATGACCATGATCTCTATCTCACATCCATCTCCATCTTCCTTGATCATTGGAGGAGTTTCATAAAGATTGGAATCAATTCGTCACATGAAATGATAAGTCATAACCTTGCTTGAGAAACTTTGTCAAGTGCATGAGCATATGAAACATCAACCAAGTCATGCAACCCTACTCAAATAACTCTATATTAACTCCACAACAAAAGTCATGAAGGGTTCATATTGAGCAAATGCCCAGAAAATGCCCTTAAGTGATGGTTTGACCTAGGTTGACCCTAAAGCACTTTTGATTGACCTTTTAAAAAGTGTAGTTTAGAAAGTTTGTATGGCTGTGCACCCTTAATCAAATTTGTAGAGAATTTTATAAGGAACAAATTTTGTTTAAGGGCACTAGTACAGAAGTTCACATCCATGACAAAATGATTTGGTCACAAAACATGTCAAATTCGTCACCGAAAATGTTTTGTGACGAATTAGTGACGAATTTCGAATCGTCAAAGAAAGCGCGTCACATTTGTTTTACCGTGACGTATCGACCAAATTCATCACGAAACTGCTACTTTTCTGTGACCAAGTAGATTTTCGTCACCGAAATGCTCCTTTTCTATGACCAGTGGTTTTCGTCATAGACTTCGTCACAGAAGTGACTGCCACGTGGCGCCACCCATGCTGGCCGCTGACGTGGCGTTACGATGATGTGGCACGGAGCCACGCTGGCAGCTGACGGGGCGGGCTGCTGATGTGGCACGGAGCCACGCTGGCAGCTGACGTGGACCACATGTCGCGTTCTGATTGGCCCACATGGCAGCTCCTATTTTTGGCACGTGGCAATTTCCTGACGCGACATGTGTCTGCTTCAGGGGCAGCCACATGTCCGCTTGTGGATGAACAACGTGGCCTCTTCCGATGGTGCCACGTGGCATCTTCAGATTGGTCCACGTCGTTGTTGTGGCTTGCGCCGGCGTGGTCGCTTCCCCGTCTTTGCCACGTGTCGGGTTTTTCATTTCACGCAATGTGGGCGCTTCTGAATGCACCACATGGCTGTTTCTCTTCCTCCTTTTTCACAGGCAATTCACATGCAGTTGACATGCATAAACTTTAATAGATCTAATACGCACAAGTAGCTTAAAATGCTTGTTCATAACACAAGTAGCTTGAGGTATCACACGACACCAGTTCAGACACATAACAGGATAGCAACACGACACCAGTTCAGACAAATAACAGGATAGCAACAGGACACCAGTTCATAACAGGACAGCAACAGGACAACAACAGCTTCCTGTGCTCACACGACACAAGATTGAAATCACAAGTTCGACGGCCAGATAACAACAAAGACTTGGTGGCTCATAATGAAGGACAGCAGATAACAAAGCGCCAAGAACAAAGTTCAAACTGAAGGAAACCAGTGCAAGTTTCATACTGAAGGACCGGCTGCAAAGTTCAAACTCATACCGGCTGCACCATTTATCCTCAAAAGAGACCGAATCAAGGCATTGTTCTCCTCCAACGCCCTCTTGTAATCTTGCATCTCCCTTTGGTTCTTCTCAAGCGCTTCCTCCATCTCCCTAGACTTCTGCTTCAGGACCTCCACTTCACCTTGGAGAGCAGCGGTACCTTGTCTTTCAGCTACTAGTTGCTCCTCTAGTGCCCTTTCTCTCGCTGTTTTTATTTTACCGGGCTTATTGGCTGCAAGCCAATGTTCTTCAAGAAGATGTTGCTGCTATTCTGGGGGAGCACCTTGGAGACAACCTGTGCACTTGTTACTTGTGCATTGCCTTCAGCAGAGAGCCTGAGCCTTTAAGGCTTCCATGTCACCGCCACAATCAAAGAGCAAAGTGTAACAATTAGCTGGAGAAAAATGTGTGACAAACAAGATCATTTCAGATTCATAGATGGAAAGAAAACCATTTCAATCAAACAATAATCAGAGATAGACGGGAAGCTGAAACAACAATTAAAATCATAAAGAAATTACCAATCACATTTCACTATTGTTTTTAAAGATTATTACTAGCAAAAATCAGTGACACTTACTAGCCAAGTATAACTAGCTAATTAATAGGCACAATACATGATTGACATCTATTATTCCAATTACTGAAGCAAGAACCAAAAAATATGTAATAATCTGAGCAAGTAATTACCACATACTTTGGTTAGTGGTCAGTTCTTGATTCAGTTCAGTTCAGAGATCCAGTGTTTTGTAATGAAGCAAGTAATTAGCGGATACATGGAATACATTTCTTTGAAGGCAATAGAATTGGTAAGGACACCCAATAATAATGAAGCAATACTCAACTGGTCAAGATGCTAATGAATCTCACAGCTGGAATCAATTGCATAATCAGCAGGTGGTATTAGAGCAAACCTCAAAATAGCTTATCAATAGATTTTCACACCATCCAATAATTCTGCTAATATATATCTACATGACATATTTTCAATCCATTCTCAAATCATCCCATGCAGCAAGACATACTAAATTTTAATGCTCTTATGAACTCTTTTTTGGTAGATATTAGACTTACTATTGCTTCTTTTGTAGGGTCACTCAGTCCTTTCTTGCGGCTGGTATGGCATTCTTTGAAGACCTTCACTGTATCAAGTTCTTCCTCAGGAGCAGCTCCCTCTTCTCCACCAGCATCCTCTTCAAGTTCACCAGCACCCTCTTCTTGATTTGCACGTGCTGCAGCCACTTTCTTTTGCCTCTGTTTGGAGTAAAATGCACGAACCAGTTCAAATTAGTACCAAAGAGGCAATGCATTAAAAAAGTAATGGTAGAAAATAGTGCCCTCTTACGTAATGATGCAGCTGTGCAACATAGCAGCGAGAACCTGTCGTCTGGTGATACTTGACTTTGGCACGGTTTTGCCTATTCTTTTCAGCTGTTCACTGCAACATGTGACACAGGAATGAACAAAGTTATAATTCCATCAAAATTGAAAGATACAAATATTGTATGGCACTACAAAGATTGAGGTGAACAAGCAAAAGTAGAATTCAGGAGTCAAATACCACTAAAAGACACCTAACTCTCTACTATTTCCACATAACTCAATCCAAAAGGACAGGCTGCTGCTCCAAAATCTAAAGTAGAGCAAATAGAACTCATATGCAAATGAACAAACAGCCACAGTGAGGTACTTGACAACAACAGTAGAGCAAACATGCACTCCATAAAATACCAGCAACTTGATACAGGGAACAACAGCTTATTTACATGGCAACAATAGCTAGCTGTGGAGTTCATATAGGGAACAACAGATACAACATACCATGTTTTTTGGATCTAACCACTTTTGAACCAGGTCATTCCACTGTGCATCAATCATGTATGATACAGGGGAGGTTGTTCTGATCTGGTCAACAGGGATGCCACTGAAGTATTTTTTCTTCAACTTATAGCGCCAATTCTTGACCATATCCTAGAAAACGCTATAGCAAGCATCCTTAGTTGGCTGATGATTGGTGTTAACAGCCAGCCTTCCCTGAAAATTATTGATTAAGATCATTCATTAGTTACAGAAGAGGATCACTCTCACAATTAAATGTTATAGTAGAGAGGAACTTACATTTAACTTTTGAAGAAAGTGATCAAAGTGTTCTTCATTTTCTTGTTTTTTGTATTCTTTCCAGTGGGGTAGGATAGGAACTTGATCCCTAACAATGACACCAGCCTCCGAAGCAAATTTGGCAGCTTGGACCGGTTCATGCGGCCTTTTATACCCCTCAGAAACAGATATGGGCATCCTCTGCTGCATAGATCTTATCATCCTGTCAAGTAGTATTCCCCTGGTTGGTGGCCTAGGCCTTCTTGGAGCTCTTTGGGCAGGCCCTACAAAAGAAAAAAAAATCAGATTGTTAGTGCTCCTTAAATAGTGGTAGTGGAAGTGAATTACAGAATTTAAATGCAAATGACACTTGCCTTCCTGAACCATTTGCATGTGTTCTTCACCAAGCTGTTCTTCACAGTGATGCTCCTCTCTTTCCTGAAGGTGGTCCTCTTGTTCTCCACCAACACCATCATTGTCGTAATCGCCTTCGTAGGACCAGTCAACCACAGTCTCTCTTGGACTGTGCGCACCACTGTCACCTTCTGATACACGAGGTAATTCTTGCCGCTGATCTGGACCACTTGCAGGTGTTTGCAGCAGCCTTGACCTTGTCGTGACTCCCTGAGTTGCAGGACTCGGCCTGACCCTCTTAGCTTGTGGTGCTCCTCCAGGTGCTACATGTTCAGCGGGTGTCTCATTTACAGGACACGTCACCCGCTTAGATTTTCTACAACCTCCAGGTGGCATTTCTTCAGTACGTCGTAGGCGCCTTGTGGTGATCTTTCGCAGAATGCCACTAGGCTGCAGTAGGAGAAGAAAGATCTTGTAAGCATGTGAATGAATTAGAAAACCAAGTAAAACAATGAAATAGTACAGCAATAGTAAAAAATGACATCCCATCCCTAGGTACCTCAATCGTCATTAGGGGAACAGGCGGATCGTCTAATGATGTATCATCATCGGTACCATCTAATGTTGTATCATCATCGGTGTCTCCCTGAACCTGCTCCTCAGCTTCAGGGAGGTACTCCGAATCATCTGTATCTTCAGCACGTCTACCCCGGTTATGTGCCCTTATCCCACTTGGATTTGCTCGATCATTTGCAAAAAGTTTTTAATTCTGATGCTAATTTGTTGATGCCAAGTTCTTCAAATCTTCTTTTAATCTATTCTACATTGCTGTCCCGCTTCCTCTCGTAATCACATTTTGGAGTTTCTTACAAACATAAACACATAGGACTTAGATGGCTCAGTTTCAAGAAACATCTAAAGTATTATGTCATTAATTTTATATAAGTAAATTACATACTCAAATTAAAGAACCATTATCAGTTACATACGTAGATAATAACATTGATAAATGCTCGAGAATGGGCCACAGGAACATCCTTTACTAAGTAGAAATGCACAGAAAATAAACATGATAATTAGCTGAACTAACTCATTTCTTTCACAACTGAAAAACTGATTGTGCACACATCAGGTATCTGGATAAAAAAGGAACATAACACTAGATAGTGGGTATATATACCAGAATGCTGAATCACACAAATCCAACAATTTAACTAGCAGTGTATTAACTAGCCGTTTGAAAATTCACATGAGCAAGCAGATGTTGACAAAATTAATATCAGAATGTATTAACTAGCAGCCTACTACAAAATCTGCTATTAATAAGAGCACTAAGAACACAATGGGTTATATTACGGGACACACTGTCTAAAGAATACTGCGTTCTCTTAGTGAAGATTGCACGAAAAGTAATTGGCAACCTGCCCAATTCTTAGATTTATGCATAACATGGCAAAAACAAAAACATCTGAGTATCTAACACTGTAGCATGGTCCAGAAACAATTTTTATCTAAACTTCTGAAATGATAGTGACATGCCACCTTACTTTCCATGTAAAAGTGTATTCCAGTCCAAAAATACGGTATCATGATGCTTGTAAACATAACCAATAGATATTATCATTGATCAGTGGCCACTAGTACAGAAATGATTTTTCCCGGGCGCCGAGTTTTTTATTTGTACAAGCGGTTCAAATTTTTAACGGACGCCAAGTATTAAAAATCACGTGGGCCCGGTTTCAGAACCGCCTTTGTGAAAACACAACAACACTTGGCGGTTGGCTAAAGCCGGCCGCCCGGTCTTGATGGCTCCATTATCACCGGGCGGTTGGCTTAGCCGAAGTGCACATTGCCGCTGGCGGTTGGCTAAGCCAACCGCCCGGTGATAATGGAAAGCCATCAAGACCGGCGGCTAGCTTAGCCAACCGCCCGGTGTTGATTGTTTCAGCGGCGGTTGGTCGAGCCAACCGCCCGGTGCTAGGTCTGCTATAAATACCCCTTCTTCCTCCCCCGAACAAAGACAGTTACCCGACGCCAACCTTCCATTGTTGGCGATTTGGAGGTCCGATTTCCTAAAATACAAGGGGGGAGGTTTTGATCTTCAAATCTTGGAAGGAGGTTGCTAAAAAAGGTTAGTTTATGCCTCTCTTGCATCTCTTTAGCCAATATTGCTCATTTGTAGCCACTTTTTTGCATCTAGGGTTTCACCATTAGTGAGAGGGGGGAAAAGTTAGGGTTTTCTCTCTATTTGATTAGATATGGTGATTCAAGATGGATTTTAATGTCTCTCTTAGCTCTTGCTATAATTATTTCTCAATTAAAGATTCCTATCCACTATTCATGCATGAATAGGTTCATTTTGAGAGAAGAACTTGAAGATTGTTTCTTATGTACTTGCTAGGGTTATTTTTTTATTAGAATTAATTTTAATTATTTTTATTTAGATAATTGTTAGTGTTTAATTTATTTAGGAAGAAAAAGTATTTAATTATTCTTGCCAACATATCAAACAGACTACGCGATGAAAACCAGGGGCAAACTGAAGCTTGGGTAATGAATGAACACAAACATCGATTCACCACTTGGCTAATGGATCGAGAATCTTCCGGATGGAGAAACATTTGAGCAACAAACTATCAAGAAGTTGGTATTTGGACCATCACGCCAGATCACTACATGGCACACCTATGACATTAGTGGTTTCACATTTTGTACTATTGCTAGAGACAAAAAGAGTATGACACAAAATAGCGGTGTTCGGTGTGAGGCCATAGATGAAAATGAGGAAATCCATACATACTTTGGCTTCATTGAGGACATATGGGAACTACACTATGGTACATTTCAGATACCAGTGTTTCGATGCCAATGGGTTGAGGATAAACATGTCACAGTGGATAGTCATGGACTAAGAGTTCTTGATCTAAGTAAAGTAGGTTACAAAGATGACCCATGGATCCTTGCTAACCGTCTTTGCCATGTGTCTTTTATGTTGAACAAATCGTTCCTAAGAACGAAAAAGAAAAGTACCGATAAGTGAAGCATGTAGTTCTTCCTGGAAAGCAACAAGCTTTAGGAGCTGATGGTGCAATTGACCTAGATGATTCTAACCAGTTCAGTGAGATGTCTCTCTTTACAGACCATCAATCGAAGATACGAAACGTTGAGCGTAGCATTCCACAGAATTCTAAACCCTGGGTCCGCCACGATGGAGAAGGAAGAACAGTGGCTGGATAGATTCTATTGTCATGTAATAGTTTATGCAATAGAATTTGTAACTTATGCTACTACTCTTATATATTTTTATATGTGTCTCATGAATGACTCTCTTGGTGTTACTTTGCTTTAGAGAGAAAAAAAAAAAATAATTACTTTGCTACAATTTGTAACCTATGCTACTACTTTGTTTTAAGTCCTTTTCTTTCTACATAGAGAGAAAAAATAATTACTTTGCTTTAGACATAGAGAGAAAAGAAAAAATAATTACTTTGCTTTAATCTACATAGAGAGAAAATAAAAAATATGTACTACTATATAGAACTAGTCTCAAGGAATCCAAAAAGTTTTTATTTTCTATTTTATGAATTTTCTATAATTTGCTACTAATTTCCAAGAAAATTTCTACATACAGAAAAAAATAATTACTTTAATGCATAGAGCTATTCACAAGGATTCTAAAAAGTCAACATTTTCTATTTTATGAATTTTCTATAATTTGTTATGAATTTTTGAATTATCAGCACAATATAATATAAAATCCATTTCTGAGGCGGTTGACATTACCAACACTCAGAAATCATTTTACTTGGCGGTTGGTAATGTCAACCGCACAAAAAGTTTCTCACAGGCGGTTGGCAATGTCAACCGCTCTAAAATGAGTTTTACAGCGGTTGGCAATACCAACCGCCCGAGAAATGCGCCCTATAAATAGGTTTTCGCCGGGACTTAGCATTTTCAATCCGGTGGCGCGAACTTTTGGAAGGAGGACGCCATCGCTGCCGAAATCCGCCGCCGCCGCTCAGCATCGCCGCGCCCTTCGCCGTCGTCGGAGTACCGCGCCCGCCCTTCTTCGCATGCACCGCGCGCCATCGTCGGAAGCACCGCGGCTGGCCCTATCGTCGGAGCTCAGCGCAAGCCGCCGCTTCGATGAAGCTCTCGCCGCCGCCTCAGCCTCGGCGCGCCCCTTCCGCCGGCCGGAGCACCGCCTGCGGCGAAGCCCGCGCCGCCGCGCCGCCTCTTTCTCGCCCGCGCGTGGCGGTGGCGCCGCGTGGTGGCGAGCCAGCGCCGCCCCGCGCGCTCTTCTTCGCCGCGCCCAGCGCGGTGGCGCCAGCGTGGTGGCGGTTGCCGAGCGCCGCCCGCCTTAATAAACCGGCCCCTGCAGTCGGCGGTGGAGGCGGAGGCGGCCTTCTTTGGGCCGTCTTGGAGCTGGCGGCCGGCCCTTCCCGCTTTTTTTTTTATTTTTTTTTTTTTTTCCAATTAGTAAATGTATTAGTTTAGGTTAATTAGTTAATGTTATAGTTTAGGTATTAATTTTTTCTTTAACACATAAAAAATAATACGTAAATTAAAACATCTTTAATACATAAAAAATACTATAGTTATATACTTGTAATAAATACTAGTAATAAAATACTTGTAATAAAACATCTTTAATACATGAAATAATACATAAAATAATAGCTTATGAAATAATATAGTTTCTTAATTTGGGTTAATTAAGGTTAGCATTTAGTTAGGGTTAAGTTAGGGTTAGCATTTAGTTAGGGTTTCATACAATTATTAAGTATTGCTTTATATATGTATTTTAGTGCTTTAGAATAGTGTATTGACATCTTACTTAATAATATTAGGGTTTTCGGTCACCGCCTCGTTAGCCGCCATCGGAAGCACCGCCCCCCACTGCCGTCTCGTCGTTGTCAGCCAGCATCTCATCGTTGTAGGTGTCACATTCAGCATGCATATACTACTTAGGATTAATTATTCATACTAGGGTTTCGGAGTAGGGTTTCACACTACGGTTTCGGATTAGGGTTAATGTAATAGCTTATGTATTAATTTCTTTATTTCATTAATATTTATATACTTGTAATGTTTCTATTAATATGCAGTCACTGCCTCATTCTCTACCGCCGTCGAATTGGGCTCCACCACCGTTCTCCACCGCCGTCAAAGGAGTACACCATCGTTCTCCACCGCCGTCGAATCGGTCTTCCCTCCTTATTTGTATAAGTAAATACTCTTTGTTTTTTTAATTAGGGGTTACACTTAGGGGTTTCATACTTAGAGTTATATTTAGGGTTTTATACTTAGGGTTTTGTAATTAGGGTTTTCTAATTAGGGTTATACTTAGCGTTTTCTAATTAGGGTTACACTTAGGGTTTCATACTTAGGGTTTTCTAATTAGGGTTACACTTAGGGTTTTATAATTAGGGTTTTCTAATTAGGGTTATACTTAGCGTTTTCTAATTAGGGTTACACTTAGGGTTTCATACTTAGAGTTTTCTAATTAGGGTTACACTTAGGGTTTCCTACTTAGGGTTTTCTAGCTAGGGTTTTGTATTCTCTACATGTATTTAGTGTCGATGAGTTCTCCCAACCATAGCAACCGGGGAGATTCGAAGAATACCATAGTCCAAGTGATCCGCATCCTAGCCGGATAGGACTCGTCGTCCCGGAGCAGATTGACCCAGACTATGATCCAACGCTTGATGAGGTAACGATATTAAGTTACACATTCATATCTATATGTACTTAGTTATGGATTCTTTAATGTAGTACTTACGGTTTCAAATGGACACGGGAGGTATTGTCTCGAATGATCGGGTTAGGCGAGGAGGAAGAACAAGTAGACGTGCCAAGTGATGCACCGCCAGTAAAACAAAGAGAGACAACCACCTCAAAGAAAAAGACAAGAAAACAGAGTGATCGAAAACGAGGCCGAGGCAGGGGAACAAACAAGTGGCCCGAAAAAACATATAGGGTCACCGATGTCGGCATGAAAGGAGAGCCTCTAGCACTGAAGAGGTGCCGGCCAAGTTCGAACGCAATTGGCTTCTTAGTTAGGGGGATGAGATTGACATCACAAATCGTACATGGAATGATGTGCCGAAGATACAAAGATGAGAGATATGGAGGCGGTTATGGGGGAGGTTCATTTTCCCCCACCAGGATCGGCGGAGACCTCGTGATGCGGTATGCATTCGAGGCGTGTGCAATCTCGTTTCGAAATTTTAGGTGGGAACTCAATACCAAGTATGCCAAGAAGAAACAGGACCCGACAAAAAGGTACTATAAGATTACATCCGCCCGGTGGGAGATCTTCAAACTACTGAGAGGGATGATCCTTCGACTTCAAGAAAAAAGAGTGAAGCTAACTCCGAGCTAGCCAAGAAGAACAAGTACCACCACCATCTTGGCTTAGGTGGTTACAAGGCTCATATCCCGAAATGGCGGGGCAGAGGAGGCCGAAAGGAAGAAGAAAGGAGAACCGGTGCTATCTGAAATGCTTGATGAAAGAAGCGCGAATTGGCTATATGCAAGAAAGCAAAAAACAAAAAAAGACGGTGCTAGAGTTCCGATGAAATCCAAGAGGCAAGCACAAAAGATGTTTGAAACAAAGACGCAAAAGAGAGAAGGAAAATTCAAGAGAAAAAGGGAGAAAGACATCTTAAGTGTTGGCCTCGGAAACCCCGAGCATCCGGGACGCTGCGTCGAGGCGTCTCGTCAAGGCTAGACTGGAAAGAAGGATTCGGGATGAGTGGGCTGAAATGTACAAGAAACGCAATCGATACAAGGAAGCAATGAAGGATGTCATTGAGGAAGAGGCGAAGAAACAAGTGAAAGAAATCATGTCCAACATGCTTACAAATCCGGATCCACGGTTTATTCAGCAATTAGCGAGTGTAATGTCGGTTCAAAGATGAGTGCACAGCCTCCACAGATGCCACGGGTCGCAACACAACCCGATCAAGCGGATGGTGGTCTCCACCCAAGGTCCAATCCTTCCAAATGCTTTGTTGCGTCTACGGCAACCAAGGAGCATTATCCAGTGGATGATATAGTTGCACCAACACCTTGTAAGTTACTCATCGATATGGTATGAAAAATGTTCGTACCGGGGAAGTAGCTGAAGGCTTAGCAATCCTCGGCCGTGATTACCACCGTAAAGAAATTCGAGAAAGAGTATTGCAGGGTGGAAGTGTCAACGGTCGTCCAAGGATATGAGGACGACGTGCTAGAAATCCCTGGTCCCGAGGGTATCGAGACACTCGGGCAGGCTATTAATAATTTTATTACGTGGCCTCGACGTGACATTCGGGTTGACTCAACCACCGCCATCCTCCGAAGGCCTCCCACTAACCCAAGAATCTACACACTGCAAATCCTCCTCACGAAACACAAGGCGAAAGCCTCCCGCTAACTCGGGAATCGTCACTTCGATCCTCAAAACTCACCCTCAAAGACATGATCCTCCTCCTAACTCACCTATCCGACAACCATCATCGCCACTCCACATCCCTCGCTTCCCCCCCCAAAGACCTGAAGAAGAGACACAAAACAACTCCAACACCATCGCCGCCCAAAAAGCCACAAAAGAAGAAACCCGAGCCAAAGAAATTCTCGGTACCCAAATTGGTTTTCGCCAGACGAGCCAAAGAGGAAAACTGCTGGAACGGCAAGGTTTTTATCAGAATTGGAATGACTCGAACAGTGAAGTCGTTGACTTGGCCGAGCATGAGAAGTCATCATCGAAGCCTCGGCGTTAGGCCAACAAAGTAAAATGAAGATCATAGAGGTAAAGAAGCCAACGTGGGATGATTACGAGAATGTCCCAACTCAATATATCCGTGGCGGGCCTCTTCTCACTTGGGAGAAACTTAAGCAAATCCCAGCCAGGGATCAAAAGGATGCATGATTGGTATATGAGAGCATCTGCTGCTTTGGGATCTCGTCGATCAACGTTTGTATACCACCAAATGCTTTTGCATCCGGGCGAGAAAAAGGCTATGGTCATCTTCGAGGACTTGTGGCTAATGATGAACCTCCAGAGGCTTGATGTACAGCTCGTGACGGTGTTTGCATTGTAAGTGTGACTAACAAATACACATGTTACTAACATTGAGGTGAATAAATCAACTGACAAGCTTTAATTTCTTACTCTAACAAATACATATGCTCTTTACAGAATGCAATATGATGGGGAAGAGATGCGTTACGGTCCAGATCAGACATATGATGAAGAAAACAGGATCGGGTATCTCAACCCAATGAGAATATGCGAGGAGCAGCACACGTTCACTATCGGTGATGGCCATGATGATTTGAAGGGCTTAACAAATTGCGAGAGGCTAAGGTGAAAAAAGCAGATCTTAAAAAGAAATTTGAAGCCAAATACGCCCTCTACCTAGGAGAAGCAATGAAAAAATTTAAAAACAGGCGATGCATAGTGGCCCCCTACAATTTTAGGTAAGTGTGAGTTTAAATACATCAAGTCAAGAATTCCATGACACATGCCTCATTACAAACTTGATCCTGCAGGGACCATTGGATCTGTTTTATAATTTATCCTAGGCAAGGAAGGACACTGGTACTAGACTCCGCGCATTACAATAGTGAATCTTATGGACCATTCTTGACACTCTTAGAACGGTAATAAGCCTATATATATGCATGTTTTATTTTATCTATAAGAGTTGTATAATAATTAGGTGATTCTATTCGAGAACACAGGGGGCATATAGGTATTATAAGATTAATAAAGGTCCATATGACCTTTCTAAAGTTGGAGAACCGATGGAAATACTTCATAAGCGGCCGGTACGTAAATTTATAAGTGCATATCATACATGTTTAATTAATATATAGTAATTTCAAAAACTAAATAAACACTTGACTATATATTATAGTGCCACAAGCAACCAGGGAATTTTGCCTTTGTGGGTTCTACGTGTGCGAGTTTATGAGAGACCAAGGACGATACATCAGAAACCCTGATAAGGTATAAGTAGCCGTCATTTATAAGTTTTGTCAATAATACTGTATAAATTGGTTATCAAGTGAAAATTTATAATGTTGAATTATAAACATACTTTATTTTCAGGCTTATGCACAAGATCCCAGAACATTTCGATGAAAAAGCATTATACAACATAGTTGAGGATCTCGCTAATTCATCATGAAAGAAGTCATTCCACCAACAGGGGAAATATCACGATCCGAGCAGTGAATTGGGACAGCCAGAATATACACCGCTAACTGATATTAGGCGTCTCAATCTTAGTCGAAACGATTATTAATAATTATATGATACATGTGTGATGTACATGGATTTATATTGAAGTATGCATGTATGATATAATACAATTTTGATGTACAAAGATCTATATTGATGTAAATAAATGTATGATAGAGTATAATTGCATGTTATCAAGAGTTTCAATATAAATAAATAGGTTTCCATTTTAATTTCAAAAAATGGCTGGAAACTCTCTACTGGCGGTTTGTAAGCCAACCGCCAGTGAAAATGGACTATTATTACTGGCGGTTGTGGTGGTGAACCGCCGGTACAAATGGACCATTTCTACCTGGCGGTTGGCTTAACCAACCGCCAGTAGCCATTTCCACTGGCGGTTCTCAAGAAACCGCCCGGTGGAAATGATTTATTTCTGCGGCCTTTCGCTTTGGCGGCTCTGAGATCCGCCAGTGCTGATGTGTTTACCACCGCCTGCATTGGTCTTTTGTGTACTAGTGGGCTATGTGAATATTATCATTGATCAGTAGGTTAATTAAAACACCTAAAACCTCTTTGCTGCAGGCTGAGTAGTGGGAGTAGATTAATTAAAGCAAGGCTGAGTAGTAGATGAAATCATGCTGAAAACTAAGTCAAATGGATAGACATGTATGCTATTATGCCATTATGTAAGATAGCAAAACCATTAACAAAGACCATCAGACATGACTCACTACCCTCGATCACCATCGCCTGATTAGGCATCCCAATCCCATACAGCAGAAGAGTCAACTCTCAAGCATCTATTAGTCTTCAGTAATATGATACAAGCAGCTGTACGAATCAGTGAACTCGGAGACACGAAAAATGATAGTACTATGAAGCAAATAGAAATTTATCACAACAAAAACTGTCAGTGAGGTCACAAGATTTCAGATCAGAAACATTTATACCAAAATCCTTCAATTCTCATCCCTCCAAGATACTCACTCAGCAGTATCAATTTTCACACTAGGGCACAAGGAAATGGTACACAGTGCCTAATCAAGCCCTTCAAATCAGAGCCAACCTGATAGTTTGACGTCCTCTGCGCACTAACCATTCATCTAGCAGGATTCACATCCTCAGCAACTAAAGTAAGCATCCTAAATAAACAAACCTCTAATCCATAATCCACCCGACCTCCAAACCCTAATCAACACGCCTCATACCCTAAGAACTGCGAGCGTCGTCGAGGTTGTAGGGATTTGGCGTACCTGTTGTTGCACCGCGTCTAGTCTTTACCATACTTAGTCAGGGTGGTAGCGGGATCAGGTCGGCGGCGGCGGCGGCATAGTAGATCCAGCGGCGGGGGCGGCGTAGTAGATCCGACGGCGGCGGCGGCGAGGTGAGGTAGCAGATCGTCAGCGGTGTCGGTGTAGCAGATCTCGACCTGGTGTCGCCGAGGTGCGGATCCCGCTGGGGGCGTCGTGGTGTCGTCGAGGTGCGGACCCGGCCGGGGCGCCGCGGCGTCGCCGAGGTGCGGAACCCGGGCGGTGGTCGCGTGCCGAGGTGCGGATCCCGTCGGGGTGGTTGGCGTCGCCGAAGAGCCACCCACGGCGGCGGCTAGGTTTTGGAGAGGGATGGGGAGATGGATTTTGGAGAGGGATGGGGAGATGGGTTTTGGAGAGGCCACCCGCGCCGAGTGGGGGGTTTTCAGGAGCAGCGCCGAGCTGCCTCCACTTGCCAGGTGGCCCCGGTTTTAATCACCGCGCCAAGTGGGGGAGGTGGTTTCGGGCGGGTTCTGGCGGGAGAGGGTGGGTGGGAGCGCGCTATGCTGCCGAGATTGAGATTGAGATTGAGATGGCTCACTGGTAGGTGGCCCCAATTTTGGATGTAGAGTTGAATTTTAGCTTTGAATGATTTTTCTTTTTGATCTTTGGTTAAAACTTGTAAACAGTTTTTATCCCACATACTAACTCCAAATGTAATGATTTTTCCCTAAATTTTTCTAAAATCATGATCTATCAATCTAGTGTATTGTTTTGGTGAAATTTTCATAAGAAAAAGTTTGAGCAATTTGACTTTTAGTTTTAAAAAATGATAACTCCAAACTAGATTTTTGATACCTAAAATGACTTCAAATGAAAATTTTATAAACATAAAGGTTGTACAAATCATCAAGATCTACACTTCTTTTTTATTGGTCATTTGTTCATCCGACAAAGTGATATTGACGTTGTTCACTAATTTTAGACATCTCCATCATAGTTTATGAAACTATGAGGGAGATGTGTAAACTTTGTGAACAAGGTTTGTGTCATTTTGTCGGATGAACAATTGACCAATATAAAATTGGTAGATCTCGATATGTTGTACAACTTTGTTATTGATGTTTTTCCATGAACAAATGACCAATATAAAATTCATATATAGTTCTTGTATTTTGAAATTCAAAATTTAAACTATTTTTAAAAAGTAAGATGGGAAATGATCAAAACAAGAAGTATAGGTCTCGGTGATTTCTACATTTTTGTTGTTTTTGACAAATTTTTCAAAAAAAAGTTGGTACAACATATAAAAGTATAGGTCTTTTTCATAGCACTTGTAATTCATGTTTTTTTCTTTTTATTTTTGGAATCTGAATATTGTTACTATTATGAGCCATGGATGTCTTTTTCTTTTTTTCGGAATCTGAATATTTGTTGTAAATCCATTGACACTGCTGTGTTTTAGGATAGAACTAGAGTACATTATTGATCCAATCAATGTAATTCAGAGTCATGTTAGAACAAAAGTGAATTTCTTTTCCATGATTTTACTTGAAGCATGGTAAGCAAACATGAGTCAAACAAGTATGAGTTGTGACGTACTGACATGACACCCTTTTGTTTGTTAAATTACAACAGTAGAATAGCAATTTGTAAAGCATCATTTCAACAGCGAGGAATGGATCAAGAATAAACATAGTTCTTTTTCAGCCTGTGGCTACTTGTTTCAGACTTTCAGCTGCTGGTGCTACTGCCTGCAAACACCATCCCAATGGCTGCTGCTACTGCTGCCTGCAAACCAATTCAGTCACATCTCTGTCAATAGTGAAAAAACTCAGTTACTGAACAGACTCACATCTCTGTCAGCTCACGACTCTATCATTCCAGTTACTGATTTTTACCTGCAACTTTCAGGCAACCACAACTCTGTCAACCCAACCTGCATGATGTAATACTGTAGTAAAATGAACTCAAACCAAAAAAAAAAGAGATAAGGTGTGCTACTGTACATTTTTCAGAAGGAAAAAGAAACAAGGATCTGTTGTCACATAGCATAGCTTTGGTAATGCTTTAACAATGAGTGCAGAAATGCTTACAATGATCTAGTTATGCCCTTATTACATCACATAAGCTAGTTATGCCCTTATTACATCACAGAAGGTAACAAGTTCATATTACTACATCACAAGAGCCAAATAAATGACAGCCAGTAGACAACCACTTGACAGGCTACCAAAATCTACACACCATTTTCTTCAGTGGGGTGTCTTCTTCTTTGGTGACTTCTCTTCATAGTTGGCTTCTTCTTGTTAGATGGTCCAGTAGTATCCACTCCATCTTGCCTTTCCATATTAAAAAAAAGCTATAGTTAGACCATATGAAATGCAAAAATATGGACAAAAATTAAATGGAAGTGTTCTTTGACCTTTTTGTTGGTTGTAGCAGTTTCAGAAATCATCATCATTTGTCGACATCTTGGCACATGTCATCTTCAGCGTTTTCATTGCCACTATCACTACAATATTGCGAGACACAGATTGTCGTCATCTTCATCTTCCTCCTCATCTTCCTCCTCATCTTCATGTACGTAAATGTTGGCTTGCTTCCTTTTTATTTATAAGTTCATCTAAACGACCTTCAATTCTAGTAGATCCTCCACGGTGATTATTGACCTCAGCCTCATCACCATCTGTTTCCTCCACTTCACCATCACCATCACCTTGCTCGCACGTCATGCTCGGATCGAACGGCGATCATCTTGGTAGGCGAGGTCACTTTTTTCAGCCACATTGTAGATGAACCTATGTTGAACTTTGTGCACTACTCGCCAATCCTTGCCCAAACGTGTGTCTTCCATGTAGAATACCTTTCTTGATTGAGTTGCCAAAATGTAAGGGTCGGACTTGTACGAAGGACTGAATGTTGATGGATTTGAAATGTCCATCATCTCGATGCCTCTTGTCTTGCCTACTTGATTGTACCAATCACATCCAAAGAGAACCACAGTCGAATGAATTGTAGATTGGAGTTATACTTCAACTCAATAATCTCATTAAGGACTCCATAAAAATCAATGTCCAATCTCCATGAGTACCTTGAGTCACTACACCAGCTGTTCGAGTCTTCAAGTATTTCTCACGGTCCACGGTGTTATCTGGGACTCCATTGACGAGTGCAAGCTGCACAAAACTTCACTCGAAGATCGGGACCACAAGACAAAGCATACAATCCTTCAAGTAACCTCTTACGGATGATCTCTGCGCTTCTTGGCAATCTAAGGTTGAATCAAAGAATACAAGGTTACCACCAATGAGATAACTCACGGTACAACACACATAAAGCCGGTCACAACAAAAAAGCATAGAAGGTTACCACCAATGAGATAACTCACAAGACACTTACATGGTTCCTAAACCATCTAGGAAATCCATTTTGAAGCCTTTTGTCAATATCATGTGCCCCTTCTTCCAATAATCTCCCCTGTAGATCTTTGTTAGAAAAAAGCATAATCATCGGGGAAAGCTTTACATGCAATTCAGGAGATGATAATTTTGCAAATAAAAACGATACTTACTCCAAAAATGGCTCAGCTTCTTTACAATTATTTAGAACATACCAAACCAGCCTGTCCATCATGTTATCATCGATGTATTGCACCCCTGCTGGCTCCTATGAGTTTAACACCATGCATGAAAATAGAGGTTTCACCTTCTAATGGCCCATCTCCTACATGGCTGGCATCCTGGTTGAATTTGGTGTCAACATCCTCCATATACCTCGAACAGAATGTCAAAGTGTCACTTCTTTGCATAGGCCTCTGCAATTGACCCTTTCGTGCCTAGCCTTGTTCCTCACAAAATTCTTTTAGAGTACCCAATCTCCTCTCTATTGGGTACATCCATCCATACTTGAACAGGGCCTCTAAGCAATGCCTCATCGAGGTAGATGCACAGCCGGGTGCACCATGACATCAAAGAACATTTGGAGGGAAAATTTTCTCAAGCTTGCAAAGGATTATTGGGATTTCAACCTTGGTCTTTTCACAACATCTTTCCTTAGATTTCTACTACACAATTCTCTCGAAGAAGTTCCCGAGCTCTGCGACGGCTTCATAGACATCTTTCCTTACCAATCCTCTCAAGGTAGCAGGTATGATCCTTTGCAGTAGTACATGGCAACAATGGGTTTTTAGCCGACCCCGCACCTTGGTACCATCTGCACTTATGAATCTACCTAGGTTGGCTGCAAACCCATCCGGAAACTTCATGTCTTTGAGGACCTTGCAGAATTTGACTCTATTTTCTTTGTTCAACACATAGAAAGCCTCGGAAACTTACGAGTTGAGTTTCCATCCTCTCGCAAGTGAAATTCGTTTCTAATCTTCATATCGAACAAATCCAACCTTGCATTATCGGTGTCCTTGGTCTTGCCCTCAATTTTGAGTAATGTGCCAAGGAGGCTATCTGAATGTTCTTCTCTATGTGCATGACATCAAGATTGTGTGGCGGCAGCAACCATTTCCAATATGGTAGCTTCCACAACCCAACCTTGCGACTAAAAATTATGGGCCATTTGTCCTTCCCACGTTTCCTTTTCTTGGTCATCGGATGCTTTCCGGCCTCACATCTTTCACCTTCTCTAGTTGCTCAAGGACCTCTTCAAGATTGAACTTGCCCGGCGCATCCCTCGGTTTCACGACGGCCATCAAAAGCCAAGCTTTTCCGCCAAACATGATCCTTTGGAAGAAATCGACGATGGCCAATGAAACCAATCTTACCTCTTAGTGCCCGTGACAAAGGACTCTTGTCACAATGGATACATGCATAATAACCTTTTTGTGGTTCGCCCCGACAAGGTGCCCAGTCTTTGGATAATCGTGTATGCACCACAAAGACAAATGGCACGAAAGATTGAACTTTTACCACTAAGGGCATCATAAGTGCTTACTCAAATCCAGAGGTCAAGTAGCTCTTCTATTAGAGGCTCTAGAAACAAGTCAAAATCCTTTTCCGGGAGATGATGGTCCCGGGATGAGCAAAGACATAAAAGCGATTTCTTTGGATTGACACATTCCCATGGTGGCGTGTTCGAGGTGTCGGCTAATGGCCACATACTATATTGGGTGCTCATGTTGCCAAACGGGTTGAAACCATCTGTAGCTACGGCAAGCCTCAAGTTCCTTGGATCCTTCGCAAAAGACGCAAACTTTCTATCAAAGTCCTTCCATGCCTCCCCATCTTTGGATGGCTCATTTGATTGTCGACCGGCTTCCTACTCACCTGGTGCCTTTGGGTCTCCTCGGATGTTTGTTTCATGGCAAACATCCTTCAAATTTGATATAAGTGGAAAGTGCCTCAAGACCTTATGAGGAACCCGCCTTGTACCATCACTACCTTCCCATCTACTTTCACTACATATTGGGCACACTTCCGGCTTGGAATAATCCGTTTGAAACCTCTCGGACTTACAAAAACAACACACAATTGTTCTTGCACACATGGATTGATTGATATTCAAGGCCCAATTCACGAAGATACTTCTTCGCCTCATCATAGGATTTTGGAAATTCACATTGAGGGAATCCCGAGGACAACAGACTTCATCAATACAGTAAATCTTTGTATTGCTAACTCGATAGCGTGACTTGATATAGAGAAGTCTCACTAGAAAGGAGAATCTAGAATGCTCGATCCCGGGCAAAGTGACCGCTTGGCATCGGCAAGAACCGCGTGGCAAACCTTGGATGGCCTCCATCTTGCTCTCATCGATGTGTATAGATCTGCTAGCATCTCAGCGTGACTCCATGATCATCATCTTGGTCATCCTCTCACCAAATGAATCCCTTCATCATAATCATATTCAGCATGGGGCACCTCCTCTCGTGCTCTCAACTTCGGCATCTAGAGCCTCTCCATGATGAACCCAACGAGTGTAAGCGGTGACATTCCAAAGAGGTGTATATGATCATTCACCGATTGCCGAGGCCATAAAACTGTATTAACACATCTGCGGCATGGGCAAAGTATCTCATTTGTCTTCGTGGTATTTTCCTCTAACAAATTCCATGAACTCATCCACTCCATCCATGTAGGCAAATGTGAATTGTCTCCCATGAACCCGGCTTCGATCCATCTATTTTGGCATACGAGTGGAAATTCGATGCAAAATACTGTAATGGAATCTAAATACAACTTTCCAGAAAACAAATATTAAATCTAAGCAAACTCACTTATTCAGTCAAGAAGACTATAACAAAATGGCATCAATTTTCAAGAAATCTTCATACAGAGAAAATGATTTACTAAACAACATACTAAAAAATTCTTAACTGGTCATATTAAACTACTCAAGAATGAAGGGCAAATAACAAGGCAGTTAAAGATCAAAAGTTCATATTTTTTGGAATCAATTGATTGCATGCAAGAAGCACCACCGTCTCTTGCTATGTGCATTGAATTTTTTTTTATTGCTGGAAACAAGGTAAGCAAAGTCTAATAAATTTCAAGTCGGTTCCGGAACCAGAACAACATGAACCTAATCAAAGTCTATAATAAATTTCCAAAGCTTACTTATTTACTCTTTATGGTGAATAAGCTTGCCTACAAATGTTTAAAGGCAAAAAAAAGTTCTATCTAGCATGTCTTATGGGGAGAGGAAAATCAATCTAGCAAATAGAAATTTTCAAGTAAATGCTAAGAGCCTAAGCCTTAGTTGAGGTGAACTTAGGGTGCCTATTTTCTTCCTAATATAAATAAATCCACCAGTCCTCCTAAATTGGTCTAGATTTAAATAAAATGCACACAAAGTTTCATGTATAGTTACAACAAATACTCAGCCCTTTCACAAGGAAATGAGGTAATAGAAGAGGGAGAAATTTTTTCAAGGATGCAAAGTGGGAATCACAAACCTCTCTCTGCGCTTGAAGTCTATCGCACAAACAGGTCAGTGGACTTTGATATCAAGCATTCATAGCTAAAGGTCGTCTCGGCCTCCATTTTCATTAGCACTTTGTTCTGTGAGACATCAGGCTCTGTTTCCGATTGTTTCTAACCGATGAGGAGAACCAGGAGCTAATTCAGTCTTCTCAAAGATTCGCATCAAGTGAAGGTATCATCAACCTTTGCCAACAATCTAAGGGGTAAAAAATAATCACGTAACTCTCCGGGGTTCATCTTCATCTACTTTCTCGCAGTTACTAAGCAAATCCTATTCATTATAGACAAGTAAAACTCAAGTAAACACAATTAACGAACTTAAACACATCCCGCATCCATTTTACTCTTCCATTGCAAAACCAAAAGGACATGATTTGAATATTTCTACAAAAACAAAGTGATGCAACATGCCGGTGCTAAAAATATCCAATATTTTTTTCCGAATTACTACCATCACCGGAACAATATCCGAATGGGAGCTTGACCGCTTGAGAAATACCTTCCACAATTAGTCATCCACCGAGGCCGACCATTGGATCAATGTTTGAAAAGATGAATTTTCGTTAAAACAAAAAACATCAATATACGTAAGAGGATTCTTGAGGCATGTAAGAGTGGACTAAAAAATTTAATCAGAAGTTTCCTAAATAAAGAATGCGAGCTTGCTCTAGTAACAACTAACACAATACACTAATATTAGCATCCAATTGCATGTTGCAATTATTGGCCAACTTGTGACCAAGAAAGAGCGATGACCCCAAAAAAGATGTGATTTTTGAGCCATTCCATACCAAAATGCTTAGACCAGAACCGATTGTGGCGTCGCAAATGGGAGCAGGAGTTACAGGACCTTGAACACGAACCTTAAGAAAAGCAAGCAAAGACTACAGTTTCCCATCCGCCCGAGCTAGTACCACCTACCCATTGTAAGCATAACTTCAATTCTTTGAGGCTTCACGTACTTTCGGAAGCAAGGCGAGGCGAGCAGGAGGTAAGCACGTACCTCTCCCGTCGTCCGGTGGGCGCCCGGGCCGAATGCTTCAATTGCCGAGGCTCCGTGCTCGGACAATGAGCACAACTTGCGGCAGAGGTGGTGGAGAGAGGGCTTCTTCGCTTGACGGGGTGGGTGTGGAGACCTCGGCGGGATTGCCGGGCGGAGAGAGGCGCACGAGGACCCGATGGGGAATCGCAGCTTCTTTGCCGCCGCCCGCCCCCCAAGAACCTCAGGCAACCTCGGTCGCGACTCGGCGGCCGTGTCGGCGGAGGTGGGAAGTAACCCTAAGCCCCTGGAGGTGGGAAGCAACCCCGAGAGTGGACAAAGAAATGATATGGTACCCTTCAAAGACAAATCATTGAATGGTGCAGTGGTAATACTTCCTTTGATGAACCGTGAGGTCTCGGTTCGAAACCTGCGGACGCCACTTTTTTTGCCGAATAAAAAGTATTTTGGCGTCGCGTGGGCTCGCTTGGCGGGGAATGGGCCACGCCTATTTGGTTTGTCGAGGATGGGCCGGTCGTCCACGTGGGCGGTTTGGCATCTAGAAGGTCGAGGGATGGGCGGTCGTCCGCGTGGGCTGCAAGGCGGGATGGGCCGAGCCGAGCCGAAGCCGAGCACTAAAGAAAGCCGCCCAATATCCCGCTAGTGTCACGTGGAGTGCCACGTGGGCCCGGCTATGGTGACCCACCAGTGTCCGCCAAGTGGGGACCGCGGCGGTGGTGCGACCCATTTGCCATGTGGTAGTGGGGACCACAATATCATGGGCCGCAGTGGTGGGGTCCATGTTGAGTGCGACCATGCTGGTAGGACCGTATGCTGGACCCGGACAATAGGACTAGACAGGTGACATTGTTTTGTGACGAAAATGCTTGTTGTTTGGTGACGATCCATTGCTTTGGTCACTATTTTTTATAGTGATCCGGGCGGCGCCATTACAAATGATGCGTGATTTAAACAAAACAATTGGCCACCGCAGATTCACTTCCACGATGAAATTATAAATCGTCACTACAAGATCGTCATAGATGTTCACATTTGTACTAGTGGGGCCAAGTCATGAAAATGTGCACAACATGCCCAAAAAGGGGTTCCCAAGTCAGACTTCAATTCTGAATTCAGGATTTGAAATATTTTCTAAGTCTGAAATCAATGTCCACGATCTCGGGTGCCTCGCGTTCTCAAGTTTTTGCTAAGCAACTTAAGTTTCTCCAAAAATAAAAGTTGGATATAACTCAGTGGAGAAGAACATACCAAAATATGGCATCCATCCGATGGCGTTTGACTTGGTTTGACATCTATTTTTGACAAGCATCAATGCGCTGACACTATCATGTTTGGTGATGTTTACCCACTAATCTGGACGCCTTATGGCAATGTGCTCTTAGCGAAAGTTGAAGATGGTTCAGAGCTGAGCAACTTTGGTTTAAGGCCGAAAGCCCAGTTCGGAACAGAGGCGTCCCAAAAATGGACTCCAATATGCTCACTCCGCCGCCTGCCAGGTGTTCGGGGAAAGGACACGCGCCTGGCATGCGCGGTTCGCGCCCCCACCATGGCTGCAAGGTGTCGAGCTCCGCTCCACCCTGCTGGTCGCGTGCCCTGCCCTTCTTGCAGTGCGATGGGGAGCGCCAGAGTGCCCTCATTCACTCCTCACTCGCCCCTGCTCTCCCTTTGCTCTCTCCCCGTCGCTCTGCTCCACTCCAGAGAGCACGCCGTCGCCATGGCCGAGCCGAGCTCCTTCGCCGGCCCTGCTCACCACAGCCACCACCACTTCCACCTCCTTCCTCCTCGCCGTGCCTTCCAGCCGCCGCTGCAGGCCAGCCGCTCGCTGCCGCCGCCTGCTGGCCAGACCGGCCGCGACAGACAGCCGCGCGCCTGCTGGCGCCGTTCGTCCAAGCGGCCAGGGGCAGCTGCAGACCGCCTCCCGTCGGGCTGTGAGCTCCTGCGGGTGCGTGCGGGCCACCTGAGGCTGCGCCGCCGTTCGTTGCCTCCCCGGAGTCGCCCACGTCGCCGGGGAAACGTCCAGCACCGCCACTTCCCCGTCCGTCCAGTGCTCTGCCTCTCCCTGTACGAAGGAAGAAGAAGGAGTAAGGAAAGAAATAGGAACTCTTTTGTGGGTTTTTCTGCAAAGCCCATGACTCACGTGAACAGTAGTGTACAGTACTTGCAGTGCTCGGGTTGATTCCTCAGAAGTCTAGGGGCCTCAGTGCAAAGCTGTTTTCCTTTTTCTTTTTAAGTTTGCATTAAATCGGCTAAAATTTTGATAATTCATAGTAATTCTTAGAAAAATCATAAAATAGCAAATGAGGACTATTTAGAATCCTTGTGAGTAGATCTATGCAATAGAGTAATAATAATGCATGTTTTAGTGGAAAGTTTTTACAGTAAAAATATATAATTGCTATCTAGGGTTTGCTTTTGCTATTTTCATATCTTGAGTTGTGGTGCTCCAAATGTTGTGAAATTTGATTGGTAGACTACTGGTGATATGTGTGGACTATGATAAAAATTTGAGGTTCATTGGATGCAGTTTGATTGAGTTATGGATTTATCTTGCTTGATGTCTAGTAAATGAATTTAAATGGTTTATAATTGAAATAAAAATATAAAAAATGGAAAAGATGGTTCCAGTAGCTTTGCATAATGTTGTTGTAACCTGTAGATGCCTAAAATTTCATGCACTTATAGAAATATTATGTTTTAGATTTATCTTGCTCTCACATATTTAATTGCTGTAGCAATTTGTATTTTTCATAGAGGATGCAACACTTATCCAAATGCTATGAAATTTGAACAGTATATTTTTGGGAGTATATGTGACCTACTGTAATTTTATTAGAATTTACTGTGCACTTTTGATGTGTGTTCCATATATGCTCCTTATTCCACCTATTTATATGAATAAATGGAAAAGGGTATGAAAATAATTTATTTAGGAGTGGTCATCATGTTTTCTGGTGTTTATTCAATATGTGTTAACTATTGGTAACATTGCTTGTGCCCAGTTTGATGTTTGAAACATAAGTGAAATATTATTTGCTCTATTATTCAATTTAGGGCCTTTCTGGACAGTTGGTAGGACTTTGATGATTGCACCTTGTAAATGATGTTTTCTGGAAAACTTGTGAATACAAAAGTTGTAGATAATTCATGTATCTAGCTGCTGTTAAAATTTGGTGGCATTTGGCCCTGTGGTTTGGAAAATACAGCCATGCAAGTTTGGGTACCAGTTTTGGTTATTCTCTGTCTTGTCAGGACCTGATCCTATACATGTGTGATTTTGACCTGCTAAACTTGGGAATCATGCTTTGATGATTAAATATGAATTGTAGGCAATTTCATAAGCTTTCCAGATTGTCTTGTTGCAAGTCATTTGGAGTTGTAGAACTCCAGATATGATTTATTTACTTAGCTGCTACATGTATGTCCAAAAGTTGAGTGATTCTAGTTATGGTATTGCTTTGTGTGTTGCCTAGTGTGGCTCATGTCTTTGATGATGGTTAAGCTAATACACCTGGGATCTTTTGATATTGATGTCATGTTTGATATGCTTGCTATCTATATATTTGGCATGATTGTGATTAGCTTGCTCTCTACAATGCTTATGTCATCCAGTGTAACGCTATGCTTGTCTTGCTTTGTGTATATGATGCATCTTCTATTGCACTTCTATGTATTCATACACCTGCATCTTGCACCTCATCTAGGTACGTTAGATGAACTACGTGAAGGATGAGGTGTGGGAGCCAAAGCCGAAGATGGTGTTGGTGAACTTATCCAGAAGATGGAAGGGAGATGCTCGCCAATTGAGTACCATCTAACATCACTGACTTGGGTCAGATTCCAGGCAAGCCCCGGAGCATTCTAAGTCTCCCACCTTTTATAAAATGCAATTGAGTACTTTATATTGTTTATTGCATTAAGTTATAGGAGTTGATTGGAAACACTTGCTGCATTTATATTCCTTCCTTGTCCAGCAAATTATACCTTGAATCCTATTAAGTTCAGGTATCGAGATAAATGCTTAGCCATGCTTAGACCGGTAGAAGTCGGGTGATTCCCTGTCATTCGCGAGACATAGGTTGTTACTTCTCTGGTCACGGTTGGCTATATATGCTATCGTGGAAAAGAACCATGTGTTAAAATAAAAGAAGACCGGGCAGGGGCGGTGGACCCCTGTCTAGTCGCTTAAGGACCGGAAGCGTTGTCCGTTCTTGGTCATATTGAGCGCAGCCCAACACATAGCTGGCCGGGCCCGAGTGCCGAGGCCGCAAAGCCAAGTAGCTCAACTCAAGATGGGAACACGGGCGGTTGGGCAATTCGCGCGGAAGCGGCATACTAGACCAAGGGCAAGCATGTATAACCGATCCTGGCGTCGTCCTTGGGTTAACATGGCTTGGACATCCTGGCTACCGACTTTCCGGTCTTGCCGACGTGATAACCGGGCCACGCTTTGAGTTGTACCAGTGGTTATCTAATGCAACCTCGACGGGGGAAGCATGGGTGTGTGTTGGGAATACCCCCTGAGCTCAGTAGGAATCGATTCGAATCGCCGTCTCTCCCGGATAGTGAGAACTTGACCATTGCCTCGGCTGCGTAGAACTCACTAAATATTAATGGTTCTAATATTGATGATGATCATGATGATGGTAATGTTGATAGCTGGAATAAACCTGATATGGTTATTAATGTTTGTATATAATCAAGTGATTGCTTAGTACAGGTGCTAATCTAGATGAAAGGTTGATTAATAATAATCTATTGCTAGTATAATAAAATACTACTCTCATATCACTTATGCTTTTATGCAAAATATTGTCAAGCTAGCCCCACTTATATAAAGACTTGCATACTCCGTGGTGTCATTTTATTTCTGGTTTATGACGGGTAAGTCTAGCTGAGTACATTCTCGTACTCAGGGTTTATTCCCACTTGTTGCAGGTTGTGATGTATCATGATTAATGCAAAATTTGGATGGCTCCTACCTTAGCGAAGGAGTACGATCATGGGCATGATCGTTCTTATCTCTCTTGTCTCTATTGCTTTTGTTGGAATTGACCTTGATACTGGCATGTATTTGAAATTAATTTCAACTACTTTGCTTTCGCTACTTTTGAACTTATCTTGTAATAATTATTTTGCACTCTGATGTATATTGAACTACTTAGGATGTAACATTTGACTTGTTTTGTTGAATCAGTACGATCTTGGCTTATATGTTGGTTGGATTGAAGTCCTTCATGATTTCAGTGGACTACCGGGATTATATGGGTTCAAGTGTAAAAATTTAGTCACTTCGGTGATTGTTTTTATACTTGTGCTCTTATAATTTGGACGGTTATCGTTACAGGCCCCACCCTGGCACCGGCCGGCGCCCCCCTAGGGCATCTGGCCGCCGCCTTCTGGAGTCTTCCTCCCACGCTTCCTTGGCACTGAAGTAAAGCATCCCTACGTCGATTTAAGGTCGGTTTGATCCGACGGTGCACATAACATGAGACGCGGATCGATGACGTGGCGGTTCTTGCCCCCTACTCCACCTCGGCCTATATAAGGACGCCCAAGGTCCCCTCCTACAGGCATTCTACACCCCGGTGCTTCATATTCTCTACACAAATTAGGGTTTGTAGTGTCCCTCTAGTTTATCTAGTTCTAGTTCTTCTAGTTCTAGTTCTAGTTCATCTAGTTGTAATTAGAAGAGGGAGAGAGAAGAGGAGAGAGCGGAGGAGGAGCCGGATCTGTCGGATCTTCCTCGACATTGTACTTTTGCAGTATCTGGTTCGTCATTCAGCAATCTCCGTGTGCCTTAATTACTATTCTAAGTTCTTTATTTACTTAATCTTAGTACTTTAAGTTCATTTATTAGTTTTCGCTTGCATCAAGTGCTCTAGTCTTTGCAACGCTAGAGTAGTAATTAATAGGTTAGGCGTGGTGCTTAGTCTATATATTACCTAGAATTACACCTAGTTTCTACGTATAGTTGTGGTAGCCCTGTGTAGTGACACCACGACGGCCGGCGTATTCCACCCACGTTTGGATTAGTGTTTGTAGGACCGTAGTCGAGCTTCCTAGTCCCTTTTCTCATGCATGCGTGGCTACTGTTTCGATGTCCCAAAATAAGTAGACTTTAAAGTCAATTCGATTCATAGATCAACTAGAGAAACCTTAGAAACATCCTCTCTACCCACTAAAAAATACTTTTATCTTTACCCTTGGACGATCTTGAATCATAATTAGTACACTTCGCGTTCCTCGTGGAAAATCAATACTCGGAATACTCTCGGGTGAAAGCTACATCGGTATCCGTGCGCTTGCGGATTTCTCTGTTTGCGTTTAAAAATTCCAACACACATACCGAAGGAGTATACAAATTTTGAGCACAGGTTGCTTGTCCAAGTATTTTATTTTCTTTTGTCTATGCTAATGAGAAGATAATATTAATATTGGTTTAGCATAGATCATGTTTTATACAGACATGGCTTGAGGTAAAGTAACTTGTAGTAGAAGATAAAGTGAATGAATCATTAATAATCATAGTTCTATCATTTATGATAAATGAGCTATGTCTTCTTCTACAAAGTTATTAAAGTTCAGCATGTACCCTACTTCATCTCTAATTTGAATTCATCTCATGACTTACCCAAATTGATTTTGAAAATTTTCCTACAGGGGCTAGTCTACAAAATATCCAATGTCTACTACAATATATTATTAGTTCAAAAATCAACCTAGACACCACATCTAATTGCTTAGGAAGGCATTCTAACCTAAGCACCACGCTTAATTCAAAAAGCCTTTGAAAGTAAAAATCAATACACCTCTTAGTTTAAGAATCAAACTAAACAACTTGTCTAATTATGACTCAAGAAAACAGTTTAAACTAAGCACCATGCCTAATTCAAAAGGTGTATGAAATTTCTCCAAACCTTAAGTATACTATACCAAACAAAGGTAACATGAAAGTTTATCGAGTGTTATTCAAACAGAGATGAAAGAGTATGATTAATAAAGGTAGAGACAACCAATATTAGCAATATAGGATTTTCTAAATAAGGTCATTCCCCCAAGCTTGAATTTTACAAAGTAAATGTAAGCTTGAGTGGATGTAATTCAAAGTTGCATAATGATTGGTTGGTCGTACACTGCAATCGCCATTATTCATTTTCTTACTTTAAACCTGAAATGGTTAGTGACAAAAATATCCAAAGGAATATTTTGACAATTATATTTCTATGCTAAAGGTGCAAACTTAATTCATTCATTCATTTTTTAGAGTGGTTATTTTTGGGACACAAAGTTGTTCTTAGGAAACCTTCTGACTATTATACTTTGAGTTGGTGAGGTGGTTTCCTCTAGAACATTAGCCTTTGTGCACCTATATCAAGATTACAACGAGATCTATAATATTTATGATAAACATATGCATCTACAACCACCCTCTTAATGATTTTATGAACAGGTAAAATAAGGGGGTTGAAGATCTCGTGTGTGGTAATATTAGAGAGACCAAAAGATTCAGGAGATTTCTCATATGAGCATGGATTTGATAAAGTGTTAATGAGATAATTCCCATGCTCATCGATGTAATCTCCCTTTCTAAACTCCAAGAGTGTCTCTTCATGGTTGTCTATAGGCAACAAGTTTGCCTCTATTATTTCATGCCTATGACATTCATTGGATGTTGTATCTTCTAGGATTTCCCATGAATTGATGCTAATAGGATTGGTCTCGTCTAAAGCTTTCTTTGAACTTGGGTGAGTTCTATTTATTAAGAAAATTGATTTAAGCTCACCATTTGAATCTAGACCAAGTTCGGATGGTAACACTAAGGCTTCGTCCTCCTCCATCCATTCTTTGACAATGGCAAATGAGTTTTTCATATGTTCCATGCATTCATGCTATTGTCGACATTGCTCTTCTTGATCATTTCCATAGTCTTCATGACTCCTATACTTTGGATATTCTAGTGAGTTTTTAGGGTCGTTATGAGACTTAGGGGAGAGAGTATAAGAAGGATCATCAGGGTCAAAGATGGGTTTAAAGTTGGGTTCAGATATGTTATCTAATGTGGGTATAGAAGGGGAGAAGATATGATTAATTCTTGAGTGGCTTAACTCTCCTTCTATGGTGTCACTAGACATGCCATCCATGTATTCTTCTTGATGTCTTTTAGGAGGGAAAGGAAGTTGAGGACACTTTTTCCAAGATGCTCTTCTAAGAAGGTCTGATTCATATCGATGTACGAGCATCTTAGCTAATTGGAAGTCTAAATCATCATTGTGAGGTTTTGATGGTTCAGGATTGATAGCTAAATCTTGGGATTTGGGTGATTGTGTTTCAGCTACCAAAACTTCCTCTGTTCGGGAGATGATTCCTTCTCTTCCTCAGAGAGCTCAGAATAGGCTTGAACAACCTTTTCTAGCATTGGTCTGGCTTCAGTTATAGGCAAGTGAAGAAAAGCTCCTCCAGAGGCTAAATCAAGGGAGTCCTTAGATTCCTTGGTAAGACCCAAATAAAAATATTAAAGAAGCATAGGGTCTGAAAAACCAAGGTCAGGGCCAAATGTGATAAGTTCATTAAAACGCTCACATGATTTACTAAGAGATTCTTGTTCTAGTTGCCTAAAAGTTAGAACCTCTTTTCGAAGGCTAGCTACCTTAGAGATAGGAAAGAAGTGTAAACAGAATTCAGAGTATAACATTTCCCAATCACCTTGCATACTCCCTATGGCTCGATTATACCAAAGTTTAGCTTTTCCAGTCAAGGAAAACGGAAAAAGCTTCCATCTAATAGTCTTATTAGACATGCCAGCAATGCGCAAGCATGTACAGGTCTGCTCGAATTCTCGTAAGTGTAAGTATGGGTTTTTATTGCCTTCTCCCGAGAAGGGTTTATCCCGAATCATTTTGATTAGACATGGGTGCAGCTCATAGCCAGGTGTTATGATAGATTCATTAGATTTTGGTGGCCCGAAGCTTTCACGCATGCCATAAAAACAAATAGGAATAGAATTAAATGTATCCATAAGGATAAACACAAAAAAATAATGAAGAGAATGGGATAAAATAAGAAAAGATAAAAGTATAATACAAGATTAAGCTAGACTAAGTCAAAATCAGCAAACCGTTCCTCGGCAACGGCGCCAAAAATGCTTGTTGGTACTTTTAACTGCACTCCATTAAATAAGATTTAAGTAAGATTATCCGCAAGCGCACAGATATCATACCAGTGTCACATTTTACCCGGAGGTTTTAAATATCGTATCCATAGGGAACAGTTGTGATAATGACAACGTCTATAGACTTAACCCTACAATTAGGCTAGATAATATCAAGAAAAAGGAAATAGCTATTGCACTCTAGTTCCAATAACCGGTAAACTTTGTATAATATCGTCTTATCGGACAAGTAACCCAAATAGGAGAAGAAATAGAGTAATCTCCTACCGGGCACCTATAAGCCTATCGGTCCTATCAACGGGAAGTGGACTACGAGAGGATTCAACGCAGCCTATAAAGTCACTGCGCGAGAGCTACCACTATCCGGCTAATCGGGGGGACATTCACAAATAAATCTAGCCTAGGCACCATGCCTACACTACGAAATACAACTTTAACCTACTGTGGTCCTATAGATCAAAGTACTCAATATGAGATGTGAACCAAAGAACGAATAAGAACAAGTTGCTTACTTGAATCAGAATGGTAAATACAAAAGTACCTCGAGAACACGCCTCGGGGAGAGAGCTGAATCCGCATCGAATCTGACCCACGAAGAAGCGCCGACAGCCGGAGCTCCTCCGAGAATCTCTACTCCTCTACTCAATCTCTCTAATCTCTAAACAAAACTAGATCTAGAAGAACTAGTCTCTCCTAATTGCTACATCTAGATGAACTAGAACTAGATGAACTAGACTAGATCAACTAGAGGGACCCTAACCCTAATTATGTAGAGAATATGAAGCACCGGGGTGTAGAATGCCTCTTGGAGGGGCCTTGGGGCGTCATTATATAGGCCGAGGTGGAGTAGGGGGCAAGGAACCGCCACGTCAGCGATCCGCGTCTTCATCTCATGTGCACCGTCGGATCAAACCGACCTAAAATCAACGTAGGAATACTTTGATTGGGTTCCAAGGAAACGTGGGAGGAAGACTCTAGAAGGCGGCGGCCATCGGGTGACCTAGGGCGCTGACCGGCCCCAGGGTGGGGCCGGCCGGCCCCACCTGGGTTCCTCTGCGGGCCCCGCTGCTTCGGCTGTCTTCTAGACCCTTCCTGAGTCCGATGATGATGTTGCTCCGACGTGGATCAGTTTCGTGATAATTATCCACAATAATCCCTTTTTTATGCTTTTCTGAAAATCACCCTGAAAAATACAGAATATGCAAAACTCGTGGAAATTGTCAGTTAAAACCCTAGGCTAGTGTGTTTTCATGTTCTCCCTCGGGTCTAAAGTGCTAGTAAAAGTTGACGCTAACGACCGTCAACATTGGTGTATTAGTTAGTAGATACATGATAGTGAACTATCAATTTCTTTATCCATTGTTTCCTAGTGCTAAAATATAAATATCGATACCTGAAATACTCCTAGTAAAACGCTACAATGGTATTCTATGTGCTTGTGGAATCCTTCATATTTTAATTATGCATAAAAATACCAACAGTAAGGTAGCCATGGCACCAAGAAAAATTGACATCAAGCCCATCGAGAATGAGGATACACAACAGATTTGCTTCTTTAAACACCTAAGCCACTAGTGCAGTGATAACATCTCTGTAGTAGTGTGTGTGAGACACCACAAGCTCGATTACCAATATGTCTCACCCCTCCAATGGCTAGCTGCTATGCTAGTAGAGTGCATGTCAAAGCCCACTATGGGTTCGTCGAAGATGGTGACCACTATGCGGATGAGAGAGAAACTTCTTGTCATCAAGAGTATCCCACAATCATGCCAGACATTGCACTTATCCAACCAAACTACTTGGACATCGAATAAATTTGATCTAGAAGGGATGACCATGGTTTTGGCTTTAAGAATAGGATAGACAGAATGGGCCTATAAGAGATCCAATTGAAAAATAATTAAGAAAAAATATATTTTGTTGGATGGAAAACTTTGAGATTCATGTAATTTTAAAGATGAATAGAAAGTATAGAAGCCTTAGCACACACATCGAAAAAGGGCTAAGATGGAGTAGGTAGCATCCTAGTAGTGCCTCACACACACTACAACTACTACTACTAGAATACCATCATTGCCTGTTCCAAACCTCCCATCGCAACTAGTTTTAGCCCTCGGCGGTGATATATCTACAGTGATGGTTGGAAACTAGCGGTGATAATAGGTTGTCACCAACGGTTAATGTGATTTACTGATGGTGTCGTGGTCTATGAGAGTCTAATATAGTGGTATGTTAAGTCTCTAGGAATGATATAACCCGTCAACGGACCCAATAGATCGCTCAAAGGGCTATACCCATCAGATATAAAGGTACCTTGGAAATTTCCCCTGATGAACTAACATGGTGATCATTGTTGATTTATGTAACCATCCAGCAGTGATGAGGGTTTTGAGAATTTCAAAAAATTGGCTAAAATTTAGGAAAAATATTTAATCTACAGAAGCCATCCCCCAATCAGCTGCATAGTTGCACATGGGCTTGGCCTATCAAGCCCAACCTGGGTCCATACCTAATACAAAGGCAAAGCACATGGCTAAGTGCAGGAGCGACCACCATGTGCATGTCCAAGTCTTCAGGCTTTGAACATGGCATTATGGCGATGCATATTGTCGCTCAAATGTCCGCACCACGTTCTTGACCATCGACCTAGTGGGCTGCATGAAGGTAATGTTCACACAATGCACATTCACGACATCCTCAGCTTGGTGGCAAAAGAGACACGACTAAGCATTGAGTTCTCCGATGAAGGCACATTAGTGATGGCAATTAGGTGTAGCAGCTACACTAGCGGTGTGATTTCCAAAGACCGCTGTGGGTTCATCTTAGTCCTCTACATCTACAACAAGGAGGAGAGGGACTTCTTTGTTTAAGATTATCCTACCATCACACGACGGTACACTGCACTTACCTATCCAAATTTCATGGAGACGGAACAATAGGGATCTAGGAGCTTCTAGACTAGGCACGACACAAGGTGATGCGGGATCCACATGAAAAAGGAACCGAAAATAAATTGTTAGATGAACTCCTTTGAGGTTCATGTCATTTTAAGAATGAATGGAAAGTACAAAAGCCTTAGTACACACATTAGAAGGGTAAGGTAGCCAAAACACCAAGAAAAATTGAGATCAAGCCCATTGATAATGAGGATACACATCAGATTTGCTCCTCTAAGCACCTAAGCTACAGGTGTGATGATAACATCTTTGTAATAGTGTGTGTGAGACACTACAAGCTTGCTGCTGCCTAATATATCTCACCCTTCCAATGACTGGCTGCAATGCCAGCAGACTGCCTGTCAAAATCCACTGTGGGTTCGTCGAATATGGCCACCGCTATGCGGATGATAGAGGGAGTTCTTGTCACCAAGGGTGTCCCACAATCATGCCAGGCATCATACTTATCCTACCAAACTACATGGACATCGAACAAATTTGATCTGGAAGGGATGACCATGGTTTTGGCTTTAAGACTACGATAGATAGGATGTGCCTTTAACAGATCCAAGTGAAGAATAATTAAGAAAAAATATTATGTTCAATGGAAAACTTTGAGATTCATGTAATTTTAGGGATGAATAGAAAGTATAGAAGCCTTAGCACACACATTGAAAGCGCTAAGATGGAGCAGGTAGCATCCTAGTAGTGCCTCACACACACACACACACACACACACACACATTACAACTACTACCACTGGAATATCGGTGCCTGTTCGGAACCACCCATCACAACTAGTTTTAGCCCTCCACGGTGATATACCTACAATGATCGTTGGAAACTAGCGGCGATAATAGGTTGTCACCAACGGTTGATGTGATCTACTGACAGTGTTGTGGGTCTATGAGAGTCTAACATAGTGGTATGTTAAGTCCCTAGGAATATAACCCGTTGACCAGACCAATAGATTGCTCAAGGGCTTTGCCCATTGGGTATACAGGTACCTTGGAAATTTCCATTGATGAACTAACATGGTAATCGCTGCTGATTCGTGTGACCATCTAGCGGCGATAAGGGTTTTGAGAATTTCAAAATATTGGCTAAAATTATCCAAAAATATTTTAATCTAGAGAAGCCATCCCCCAATCAGCTGCACAGTTGAACATGGGCTTGGCCTATAAAGCCCAACCTGGGTCCATACTTAATACAAAGGCAAAGCATATGGCTCAATGCAGGAGCGACCACCATGTGCATGTCCATGCCTTCAGGCTTTGAACATGGCTCTATGGCGATGCATATTGTCGCTCAAATGTCCATAGCATGTTCTCAACCATCGACCTTATGGGCTGCACCAAGGTAATGTTCGTACAATGCATTCGCGACATCTTCAGCTTGGTGGCGCAAGAGACACGACTAAGCATCGAGTGCTCCGATGAAGGCACGCTAATGATGACAATCTGTTCTAGCAGCTACACTAGCAATGTGATTACCAAAGATCGCTGTGGGTTCATCTAAGTCCGCTACATCTACAACAATGAGGAGAGAGACTTCTTTTTTCTCAAGAATATCTTACCATCACACGCCAGTACACTACACTTACCTAGCCAAATTTCATGGACACAGAACAGTGGGGATCTAGGAGTTTCTAGACTAGGCAAGACATAAGGTGATGCGGGATCCACGTGAAAAAGGAACTGAAAATAAATTGTTAGATAAACTCCTTCGAGGTTCATGCAATTTTAAGGTTAAATGGAAAGTACAAAAGCCTTAGTACACACATTGGAAGGGTAAGGTATAGCCATGACACCGAGAAAAATTGAGATCAAGCCCATGGAGAATGAGGATACACGTCAGATTTGCTTCTCTAAGGCTATCCACACTTTTCATCCTCTAAAAGGAATATTCTGTCCTGGTCATCAAGATTCTCTCCTTCATACTAAATTTTTCCGCACTCATCCATCCTCTATATCATCCTCTATACACTATGGGACCCACTTATTACTTTATCTAAATATATGCATGTGACATCTTGTTTTCAAGAATTTATTGAAACGAATTTAATGGTGCAATTGAAATTTGATTTAGTTTCATGGTTTGTGAGTTAAAACATTTTTTGCTAGTTGAAAAAGCGGGCCCCACCCTGCATGCTCCCTCTCTCTCCTCTCTCTTCTCCCTCTACTGCTCCGCTATACCAGTGCCCTCCGTGGAATGTGGCGGCTGGTTCTTGTGAGCTGGCTTGATAGCGGTCTCCGCTGCAGCAAATCGATTCGCCAAATCGATCCTGCAGGATCGTATATCGCTAGTGGTGCCGGCAGCCTAAGCACCCATGCAACTGGTGTGGTGATAACATCTCTATAATACTGTGTGTAAGACACTATAAGCTTGCTGCCTAATATGTCTCACCCTTCCAATGGCTGGATGCTACTCTAGCAGAGTGCATGTCAAAGTCCACTGTGGGTTCGTCGAAGATGGCCACCACTATGCGGATGAGAGAGGGACTTCTTGTCATCAAGAGTGACCGATAATCATGCTAGGCATCGCACTTATCCAACCAAACTACATGGACATCGAACAAATTTGATCTAGAAGGGATGACCATGGTTTGGGCTTTAAGACTAGGATAGATAGGATGGACCTATAAGGGATCCAAGTGAAAAATAGTTAAGAAAAAATATATTTTGTTGGATGGAATACTTTGAGATTCATGTAATTTTAAGGATGAATGGAAAGTATAGAAGCCTTACCACACATATTGAAAGGGGTAAGATGTAGTAGGTAGCATCGAAGCAGTGCCTCACACACACACACACACACACAAATACTACTATAAAATATCATCGGTGCCTATTCGGAACCTCCCATCGTGACCAGCTTTAGACCTGAAACTAGATGCGATAATAGGTTGTTACCAATGGTGGATGTGATCTACTGACGGTGTTGTGGGTCTATGAGAGTCTAATACAACGGTATGTTAAGTCCCTAGAAATGATATGAGCAATTGACTGTAAATCCAATGACTGGCCCAATAGATCACTCAAAGGGCTATACCCATCAGGTATACAGGTACCTTTGGAATTTCAACTGATGAACTAACATGGTAATCGCTGTTGATTCATGTGACCATCCATCAGCGATGAGGATTTTGAGAATTTCAAAAAATTGGCTAAAATTAACCAAAAAATATTTTAATCTAGAGAAGCCATCCCCTAATCACCGCTGCACAGTTGCACATGGGCTTAGCCTATCAAACCCAACCTAGGTCCATACCTAATACAAAGGCAAAGCATATGGCTTAGTGCAAGAGCGACCATCATGTACATGTCCACGTCTTCAGGCTTTGAACATGCATGGCTCTATGGCGATGCATATTGTCGCTCAAATTTCCGTAGCATGTTCTTGACCATCGACTAGGTGGGCTGCATCAAGGTAATGTTCACACAATGCATTGGCGACATCCGCAGCTTGGTGGCGCAAGAGGCACGACTAAGCATCGAGTGCTCTGACAAAGGCAAGCGGGTGATGGCAATCAAGTCTGGCAGCTACACTAGCTGTGTGATTACCAAAGACTGTTGTGGGTTCATCTAAGTCCACTACATCTACGACAAGGAGGAGGGGACTTCTTTTCTCAAGATTATCTTACCATCAAACACTGGTACATTGCACTTACCTAGCCAAATTTCATGGACACGAACAATGGGGATCTCGGACCTCCTAGGCTAGGCAACACACTAGGTGATGCGGGAACTAGTGAAAAAGAAACTAAAAAAATTTTAGATGAACTCCTTTGAGGTTCATGCAATTTTAAGGATGAATGGAAAGTACAAAAGCCTTAGCACACACATTGGAAGGGTAAGGTAGCCATGACAATGAGAAAAATTTAGTTCAAGCCCATTGAGAACGAGGATACACGTCAGATTTGCTCCTTTAAGCACCTAAGCCACTGGTGTGGTGATAACATCTTTGTAATAGTGTGTGTGAGACACTACAAGCTTGCTGCCAAATATGTATCACGCTTCCAATGGCTACCTGCTACGCCAGCAGAGTGCATCTCAAGGTCCACTATGGGTTCGTCGAAGATGGCCACCACTATGCGGATGGGAGAGGGACTTCTTGTCATCAAGAGTGTCCCATAATCATACCACGCATCGCACTTATCTAACCAAACTACATGGACATCGAACAAATTTGATCTAGAAGGGATGACCATGGTTTTGGCTTTAATTAAGACTAGGATAGATAGGATGGGCTTATAAGGGATCCAAGTGCAAAATAATTAAGAAAAAATAAATTTTGTTGGATGGAAACTTTGAGATTCATGTAATTTTAAGGATCAATGGAAAGTAGAAACCATAGCACACACATTGAAAGGGTTGAGATGGAGTAGGTACCATCCTAGTAGTGTTCACACACAAACACACACTACTACTGGAATATCATCAATGCCTGTTTGGAACCTTCCATCATCACTTGTTTTAGCCCTCGGCGGTGATATATCTACAATGATGGTTGGCAACTAGTGGCAATAATAGGTTGTCACCAACGATTGATGTGATCTACTGACGGTGTTGTGGGTCTATGAGAGTCTAACATAGTGGTATGTTAAGTCCCTAGGAATGATACGACCGATCGATTGTGAATCCATTGACCGGCCCAATGGATCGCTCAAAAGCCTAGACCCATCAGGTGTATAGGTACCTTGGAAATTTCCACTGGTTTACTAACATGGTAATCGCTTCTGATTCGTGTGACCATCCAATGGCGATGAGGGTTTTGAAAATTTCAAAAAATTGGCTAAAATTAATAAAATATTTTAATCTAGGTAAGACATCCCTACATCAGTTGCATAGTTGCACATGGGCTTGACCTATCAAGCCCAACCTAGGTCCATACCTAATACAAAGGCAAAGCATATGGCTCAGTGCAAGAGCGACCATCATGTACATGTCCACGTCTTTAGGCTTTGCACATGGCTCTATGACGATGCATATTGTCGCTCAAATGTTAGCAGCATGTTCTCGACTATCGACATGGTGGGCTGCATCAACGTACGTAATGTTCATACACACGACATCCTCAGCTTGGTGGCGCAAGAGGCACGACTAAGCATTGAGTGCTCCGACAAAGGCACGCGGGTGATGGCAGTCAGGTCTGGCAGCTACACTAGTTGTGTGATTACCAAAGACTGTCGTGGGTTCATCTAAGTCTGCTACATCTACGACAAGGAGGAGGGGGACTTCTTTTCTCAAGATTATCTTACCATCAAACACTGGTACATTGCACTTACCTAGCCAAATTTCATGGACACAAACAATGGGGATCTCAGACCTTCTGGGCTAGGCAACACACTTGGTGATGCGGGAACTATATGAAAAAGAAACTAAAAATAAATTGTTAGATGAACTCCTTTGAGGTTCATGTAATTCTACGGATGAATGGAAAGTACAAAAGCCTTAGCAAACACATTGGAAGGGTAAGGTAGCCATGGCAATGAGAAAAATTTAGTTCAAGCCCATCGAGAATGAGGATACACGTCAGATTTGCTTCTTTAAGCACCTAAGCCACTGGTGTGGTGATAACATCTTTGTAATAGTGTGTGTGAGACACTACAAGCTTGCTGCCTAATATGTATCAGGCTTCCAATGGCTGCCTGCTATGCCAGCAGAGTGCATCTCAAGGTCCACTATGGGTTCGTCGAAGATGGCCACCACTATGCAGATGAGAGAGGGACTTCTTGTCATCAAGAGTGTCCCACAATCATACCAGGCATCGCGCTTATCTAACCAAACTACATGGACATCGAACAAATTTGATCTAGAAGGGATGACCATGGTTTTGGCTTTAATTAAGACTAGGATAGACAGGATGGTCCTATAAGGGATCCAAGTGCAAAATAATTAAGAAAAAAATAAATTTTGTTGGATGGAAAACTTTGAGATTCATGTAATTTTAAGGATGAATGGAAAGTATAGAAACCTTAGCACACACATTGAAAGGGTTGAGATGGAGTAACACACACTACTACTGGAATATCATCAGTGCCTGTTTGGAACCTCCCATCACCACTAGTTTTAGCCCTCAGCGGTGATATATCTACAATGATGGTTGGCAACCAGTGGCGATAATAGGTTGTCACCAACGATTGATGTGATCTACTGACGGTGTTGTGGGTCTTTGAGAGTCTAACATAGTGGTATGTTAAGTTCGTAGGAATGATACGACCGATCAATTGTGAATCCATCGACCGGCCCAGTAGATCGCTCAAAGGGCTAGAACCATCAGGTGTATAGGTACCTTAGAAATTTTCACTGGTGAACTAACATGGTAATCGCTTCTGATTCGTGTGACCATCCAATGGTGATGAGGGTTTTGAAAATTTCAAAAAATTGGCTAAAATTAATAACATATTTTAATCTAGGTACGACGTCTCTTAATCAGCTGCACAGTTGCACATGGGCTTGACCTATCAAGCCTAACCTAGGTCCATACCTAATACAAAGGCAAAGCATTTGACTCAGTGCTGGAGCGACCACCATGTGCATGTCCAATTCTTTAGGCTTGGCACATAGCTCTATGACGATGCATATTGTCGCTCAAATGTTAGCAGTATGTTCTCGACTATCGACTTGGTGGGCTGCATCAAGGTAATGTTCATACATTGCATTCGCGACATCCTCAGCTTGGTGGCGCAAGAGACATGACTAAGCATCGAGTGCTCCGATGAAGGCATGCTAGTAATGGCAATCAAGGCAAGCAGCTACTCCAGCAGAGTGATCACTAATGACCGTTGTGGCTTCATCTAAGTCCACTACCTCTACAACAAGGAGGAGGTATTCTTCTTTTCTCAAGAATATCTTACCATGATGCGCCGGCACACTGCACTTACCTAGCCAAATTTCATGGGCACCGAACAAAGGGGATCTAAGAGGGATTCCTAGCTTTTGGATTTGGGTAGACACCAAGGTTTTGGATTTTGGAACGCTAAAAATTTCGGTGGTCACCGAATTTGACGAATTTCAGAAATTTTGGAAAATTCAGACTGGTTTTCAGTTAAATTGACTGGTCAAATATTTTGTATTTGACCGAATTTTGACAAATTTAGACCATTTTTTTTTTGAAAAACAAAACATCAGAGAAATCAATTAACAACGATGAAACAACACACCATACTTCAATAAGGCTTAATAATATAGTTTTCAAACCACACATAGTAGGCTGCAGCCACCACAAATTTAATTTCTCACATGTGCGTGCTGTCCAAAGGAGTTCATCGCTCTAAAGGAGTGGCTGTATAGGTCTGGAGGATTAGTGATTAGGGAGGACATGTCTGTAGAGGAAGAGAGGAGTGATTAGGGGAGAGGCTGGGCAGAGTGGAAGGGAGATTCGCCACCGGTGGCCTGGATGCGCCATGCGCACGGCACTAGGGGCAGCCGCCGCTGACATCCAGGTGAACAGGAGGAAGGAAAAATAAAATCCTAGGGTTTCCAGAGTTGGGTTTGTGTATTTATAGCTGTAGAAGGCTTTCGTGGGCTGGCATGGATCTTGGGCTACACTAGAAATTTAAATTGGGCCGAAATTATTTGGCTGGTTCAATTCTTTCTCGGGCCTATCCGAATTGGGTGAATCCCACCGAATTTCGGCCTTCTCGGACCGAATCCCAAAACCGTGGTAGACACCAGGTGATGCGGTATCCATATGAAAAAGGAATTGAAAAAATTGATAGATGAACTGCTTTGAGGTTCATGCAATTTTAAGGATGAATGGAAAGTATAAAAGCCTTAGTACACACATTGCAAGCATAAGGTAGCCATGACACTGAGAAAAATTGAGATCAAGCCCATCGAGAATGATCAGGACACATGTCATATTGTCTTCTCTAAGCACCTAATCCACTGGTATGTGGTGATAACATCTCTATAATAGTGCGTATGAATACTACAAGTTTGCTGCCTAATCCATCTCAACCTTCCAATGGCTGGCAGCTACGCGAGAGTGCATGTCAAATTCCACCGTGGGTTCGTGGAAGTTGGCCACCATTATGCGGATGAGAGAGGGACTTCTTGTCATTCAAGAGTGTCCCACAATCATGCTAGGCATGGTACTTATCCAACTAAAGTACATGGACATCGAACAAATTTGATCCAGAAAGGATGACCTTGGTTTTGGCTTTAGGACTAGGATAGCTAGTATGGGCCTATATGGGATCAAGTAAAAAATAATTAAGTGAAAAATTATTTTGTTGGATGGAAAACTTTAAGATTTCAGGTAATAGTTTGATACAGCTTCAAACAGCTCTCGCTCCTTACTGCAATGTGTAGAGGAGTCGTTGCCCATAAATGCAAAAATAATAGGGATTCCAGCGGCTCCTAGTTCGTGTCTGCAGCACTATACGAAGGAGCCATGACGATGGAAGCTTCACAAAACCGGTCTTCATTCAATTTATTACATGTTGCACGAGTTGTGATGGTCGTCTGCTTCCTTGGCGTCATCTTTAGCGAACCTCCTCCAGTACCAATGCCGAGCCCACACCGAGCGCATGGCCTCCAGCGGCACGCCTTTCGTCTCCGGCAGGAACAACGCCACAAAGATGGTTGCTGCGAGGAGGCAGGCGGCATGGAACAAGAACACGACATACCTCATGGTGCACAGCATCTTGGTGAACGCCTGGAGCTCCGCAAAGGTGAGGCAGAGCCAGATGGAGATGCTCATGGCCTGCCCGGCCGACCTCACCTCCACAGGGTAGATCTCACTCAGCACCGGCCACTTGACGGGCGACCACGACGTGCTGAAGCTGAACGCGCTCAGCATCACAAGCGCCAGCATGCCGGCCGCGTAGTTCCGCGGCATGATCACCGCCACCGCCGCCGCATTCTCGTGCACCCCGAGATGTGCCGCCATGATCCACGAAATAGCCACCTGGCAGAGCATGATGCTCAGGCCGCCGGCGATCAGCAGGACCCTGCGGCCCGTATGGTCCATGAGCAGAGACGACAGCGATGTCCCGACCAAGCCGACGGCGCTCAAGATCAGAAAGCCCAGGATGGCTCTCTGGCTGCCCAACCCCACTGTCCGGAACAGCAGCGGCGAGAAGACGGCGATGACGGTGGTGCCGGTGAGCTCGTAAAGCACGGGTATGGCCACCCCCATAACGAGGTGCTGCCGGTACGGCCTGCTGAACAGCCTTCGGAACGCGCCGTCGTCGTTCCGGCGCGCCTCCTCGACGGCGCGCACGATGTCCTTGAGCTCGCCGTCGACGTCGGCGCCCGTGCCGCGGACGCGCTCCAGCACGGCTCGAGCCTGCTCGGGGTGGCCGCGCAGGACGAGGCTGCTAGGCGTGTCCAGGATGAACAGGGCGCCCACTAGGAGGACGCCGCCGGGGACAGCCGCCAGGCCCAGGGGGACACGCCAGCCCCACCCCGGGATGCGGTCGGCGAAGTAGTTGGTGACCTGAGCGCAGAGCACGCCGACCACGAGGAAGAAAGCCATGGATGAGGCGAATGCGCCCCACCACCTCGCCGGCGCTGTCTCGGAGAGATACACTGGAGCAGCCTGGATGGTGAATCCCACACCAAATCCGAGCAACATGCGGCCGATCACGAGCATCGCGATGTTCACGGCGGCGGCATTGACGATAGAACCGGCAAGGAACAATGCTCCGCCGAACCGCATGACGGCGTGCCGGCCGAGCTTCCTAGTGACGCTGCTCGCGACTAGCGACGACAGCGTGGCGGCGATGAACAGTGATGATGTGAACGCCGTCAGCCATTGGTCGTCATATTTGCAATAGACATCACGTTTTGAATCCTTTCTTCTGCTGGCAACCTCCGGGAAGAACTTGCTCAGGATTCAGGAATGACTCCATTTGACTCACACCACCTAAATCAACCAAATCATCGTGTTACATCCATTATATATCTCACTTGATTAGTTGATTTTGAGATTTATTTTTTCCTAAACCTCTGTACAGGAATTTACAGTCCCATGTAAGATTTGTACAAAGATCTAAAATAATCATATACCTTGCAGTTTAAGATAAACTTAATTTTCTCCCTCGATAAATGTAGAGACTAACTCTGAGATCCAAACTTTGGTGTTCTACTTTGTATTGCACCTCTACATGTGTGTGTGACATATAAATCGATATTTTTATTTCTTCCTACATGCATGTAAACTATGTTTTGTTCTAGCTTAGTTAAGCTATGAATTAGACTATATAGAAACTGATATTTTTATTTCGTCCCTACGTACATGTAAATATATGGTTTGGTGACACACGTTATGCATTTATAAGTCACGAGTCACCTCTGCTATACCCTTTTGTGACTCGTGACTTGTCTCGCCCTAGCGCCACCGTTGCCCCCTCCTTGACCACCACTGCTCCCTTGCAGTATCTCAGCGGACGCCAAAAGGAGTGGGAATCCACTTGTTTTTATTAGTTTTTCTAGTAAATCGAGTTATTTAGGGTTAGGATCACTCCTTGCCAAGTTTTTCTGTGTACTAAGGATTTATCTCCTCCTCCAACCCCGTGACGGCGAGGGTGCAAGCTGAATTCATTTTCTCCATAACGGCTCTGTTGAAGATAAGGGTGACAACGGCGTCAGCAACTTCCTCGACTTGATGATATAGAGACTTGACTTTCTGGATGGCAACATGAAGACGAGATGATATCACCGCCATGAAAGAATTTTCTCCGGTCTCTTATTTATTTTGTTGTGGTTAGATCTAGCCACGACGAAAGACTAGAAAGAATAAATTTCAGATTAGTCTTCCTTATTCTTTAGTGGAAGAAACAAGAAGAAGAAAGACAGAAAAAGAAGTTTCTTCACTTCGCCTATAGGAATGTTGGTCATTGTCTTGCTGTAGCTTCTCCATCCTCTTGCTGTTGTTGTTAGCTAGGGCACTGTGGTAAGGAACGATTTATCTCTCCTCACATAATACACCATGATACCGAAGTAAAATTCGGTGAAGCTAGCTAGGGACCGTTTCAAAGGGCTCCTCATGCAGATTCTCCGTAAGAATCACTCAGCTAAACATCAAAATCCCACCCATGCAGAATCTCAGATTCTAGTGAGGAACAAACAAAAACTAACTTCTCCATTATTTACACGTACTAAAGTTACTTCTCATTGCTCCCTATTCAGATTCATGTGATCGAACTAACATACGCTGACTTGTTGAGTATATATATAGTACAACAGCATGTATGCATGAATAGATGTGATCGATCGATTCCGGCCGTACATACGTACGCACCTGATATACCGTTGTCGTAGCCGAAGAGGAGGCCGCATGACGCCGCCATAAGGCAGCTCATCACCACGGAGAATGTCACCCCGCCGCCGTCGTAGCCGCCGCCGAGTCCTCCGGCTCCGGCCATTCTTCAATGCGTATCATATGATGCCCTCATGCACTTGAAAATGCCGCCAGGGACAAGTGAAATATATGCAAGGCGCAGGCACTATCTTGATACTGCACCAAGTCTATCCCTAATAATACTTAAAAGGCAAAATTTCTTGCGATAAAATCTTTCGTCCAACTATGAGATCGACTCGGTTACCGTTTAAATTTCTTGCGATAAATTCCTTCGTCCAACTAAGAGATCGACTCGGTTACCGTTTAATTTTTCGTTTCCATATCGGACTGAAGAAGAGGAGAAACTAATAGCAAACAATCCGGCCATCAAAATTTCGGGATATGAAACCAAAACGACTCAGGCAAACGAAAAGTAGATAAGTTTGGTATGTGTTTGGATAACAATTTCAATTCAGTACAATGCAAACTCTGATCGGACGAAGTTGTGTTGGTTATATAAGCGAGCGCGAGAGCCTGTATCATATCTCATGGCTGCAGGCGGCGCCCTCGACTCCTTGAGGCATAGCAGCATGACCGTTTTGATGCCTATCCCGGCGAGCATGGCAGCAGGATGCCACAAAAATATTTGGAGGAGCCAAGCGTGAGCAGGAAGGGCTTGGCAGGAAGTTGTGCTCGGGGGCGGGCTCCCGCACGAACTCGCACGGCGCAAAGCAGGTGTCGTTGGTGAAGAGCGCTTTGGTGAGCGCGGTGACAACGCAGACACGGTATAGCATGTCGCGGATGCTCCGACTCGACCACGCCAGCAGCTTGCCCAGGTGCTTGAACATGCTGGCACCCTTGAGGTAGCCGTGCCACCACCATTCGAAGAGGCTCAGGATGGGGAATTAAGTCGATGGAGGTTTACGCTTCGTCGATGCTAATGACATGGGACACGATCATGAGCATGGCGCCAAGCAGCATCCCGGCCGTGTGCCTGGTGGGCAGGAACGCCACCGAAAGAAACACCGCCGGCATCTAGAACACACCGAATGCCGCATCATGGTTACTATTAACCTCTGTGCGTGCCTTACTGCTCTCGCTGCAACTCTCTGTTTTGAGTTTGACGAAGCAGAGGCCCGGGGCGGCTCACCTTACATGCGCTCCAACTGACGTCAAATGTCTCGGTGTGGGGGTTCGGCTACCTATACACCATCTATATATACCTGCTATCCTTTCTCATCATTATTTTGATTTATAATTATGCACTTATTTGTTTGAATCATGTATGGCAGTAGATTTAGAACCAGCCATCATGGGTATGATGATGAACAAAGGTGGGAGCGGGACTAGCAGAGGCATCCAGCAGCCACCAAGATAGGTCATTGCCACGCTGCCTTTGGCCTTTGCTTGTCTACACCGATCGTGGATTATTAAGAGTTGTATTGTTATAAGCTATGGACTACTGTAGCAACCGCTGCAGTAGCTGTTTGTAGGGCCGGGAGCTAGACCAGCAGCTGAAAAAAAACAGCTTGTGAACGCATCTTAATGATCAGTCTTTTTTTTTCCTCACAGATGTTCTTTACAAAGGCTAACATGTGAAAATCGAGAGAGGTTGCTCATACTTTGTACTCATCCCTAGCCAATTTAATAAGATATAAAATTACATATTTTTATGGATCCTCAAAAGATGTCACAGAACTTAATATTTAACTCTATCAACATATGAATAGTATGCATACTAAAGTTATGATATATTTACGAGTAAATATTTTTTGCCTTATATAGAAAGAAAATATATGGTTTTATTTTAATTCAATACAGAACTAATAAGACATCATCATATTATTGTTAATATTTACTTATATTATGGATGCTATGGTCAGTATAAAATAAAGTATATAACCTTAAAAAATTTAAAAAGAAAAAAGTAAAGGTTTGTAATATTGTATTGTTCTCCTTGTTTTCAACTAACAACAAGCACGTTCATTTGTGATTGGTGCATACTACTCAAAATATTAAAAGTACTTCCGTCTAGAAAAGAATGCAATTCTAATACAGTATCACATTTTAGTATCTTAAGTTTGACCATATAAATAAAATAGTATTAATACTTATGACATCAAACTAATATCATTAGATTAATTATAAAATTTATTTTTATAATTAATTTATTTGCAACCATAAATATAATTACTATTTACTAAAAAATTGATCAAACATGAATCACTTTAACCGACATGTAACCCATAGTTGTGTTCTTTTCCAGACAGATATACAAATTAAGCTAGCCACTACAGCTATATGCAGCAAGTGAATATGTTAAATTATTTTATACTCTTTTTTCTCCCATTGCAACGCTTACGGGCATGTTTTGCTAGTCTTTATTATATCTGACAGACGGACAGTATATATGCTTTTTATATATATATATATATATATATATATATATATATATATATATATATATATATATATATATATATATAGTTATTAGTGGCGTAAAGAGTCGCTGCAATTCGGACGGCCGTAATGCAAGCCTCTAGTCGACGGAATATATATACTGCGTGTGCTTCCCGCGCGGAGACCCTTGTTGGGAATTTTCTATACTGATTGATCCCTGCTAATAATAAGTGTTGCTAGAACAAATTTAAGATCGGTGTGTAGGAGTACACATGTGTGTGAATTCTTGATATACATCTCTGCTATTCTCTTGGATACCTCTGAATCTCTGCAACCTGTCAGTTTTATTGCTTCTCCGGTGGTGCAGGCATCGATGCTCTTCCAGATTCAAATCCAGTGGTCTTCGCTGGTTACATCAATCATTACATGGGAGGAGGCTGAAGATTTGCGTCGCTCGTTTCCTGACAGTCCAGCTTGCGACAAGCTGGTTTCAAAGGAAGAGGGGACGTGAGGACCTGTAAGAGGAAGGGGCAACGCCTGAAGATCACGAGTAGAAAAAAAATATCGGAGGTTAGTGATAAACAGGTTTATCGGATTTATCAGAAAATTTCTCAATCAAAAATAAAAACAATAAATACCTAAAAAATTGCATAAGTTGTCTCTAAAGCATTTAACATCAAGAACTAGCACATAATAATATTGATATAATGGAATATCACATTTTCATATAGGTGAACTAATGAAAATTTAAATTTCGGTGATCAATAAATTTTAACAGAGGGATAAACAGGATTATCGGATTTATTAAAAATTCTCGCTGATAAATTTTTTAATGGTTGGGCGTACGTCCGACAACTGATGACAGGAGGACAACGGCGACTTCTCTTATTGGCTGACGAGTGGGCCTTGGTAGGCCAGTAGCTGGTAGTCGCTGCTGTAAGCGTGATGGGTATCGAATAACAGAATTGTAACCGCCTGAAACTCTCCTGATTCTGTCTTCTGAATCCAAATCCCCCATGCTATTCTATCTGAATCCCAAATTCCTCCGTTCTCTTCCAATTTACCTGTAAGATCGTTACACTTGTCTGCTGTAAGCAGCGCGCGGCGGTGCTGATTGCTTGTCACCGCAGCAGTGAGCGTGTGCACAGCAGTACGGGGCCATTATTCCATCCGTGATTGCATCATTCTCTACTTTTAGATTGTATTTGTATTCCTAGAAGATTTCGCAACACCAAAAATTTCAGCAAGGAAGCGCGTTAGTAGCACTATCAAGTTAGCGCGGCCGCTAATAATGGTCTTACAATTTTTGGTGTTGAAAACACAAGCGGAGGGAAAACTTGGGAACATGGGCTAGAGACAAATGTGAGTGCAGCTGACTGACGAACGGGAAAGAGAGAAGCCAGTTGACAAATTCAAATTATTGTAGAGAAAGTATAAATTAATTAATGGTGCAATATATATGATGAACTGAACTGAATGATTCTTCTTGAGAGAGAAGTTATCAATTATTTCCCACTACCAATACCAATACATTGCATTGTATCTATATACCATGACCTGTCCGATTCTGTGTTCTACATGATTATTTTTTCGATCAGGATGATTAATTGTTAGTTTGTTTAGCAGTGTGTCTGCTTCCACCGGCATATATCGCTACAATCAGTGGCATGTCCGCTGATGCTAAGTTTATGGATACTAGCTACTTCCAGGTCAATAAGCTAGAGAAGACCTCTCTTAGGTATTGAGTCCTGCTCCCATATCATTGCTTTGTTAGGGAACATAGTTTTCCCTTTATTTCTCAAAATAATAATACGCTACTATCCCTGGGGGTTGAATGCGGATAGGTTCATTCTTATATATATGTTTCTTGCAGAGTTGGAACATCAATAATTCACACACACAAGTACACAAGAAGAAATTAAAAAAAGCTGGAGCATCAAGTAAACCTCAGCAAGACAGCAACTGTGCGTACGTTGACACAGCGATCTTAATTTGTCTACCACATAGCAGGTTGAGTGGTTGACATAGAAAATGACCCAAAAATGTAGTCCCACGAGGGAAACGTACAAAGATGCAGATATATATATGTATTTCCCAGCCTATTGTGGACTTCAGAGAGGGAACGCGTGGCACCCGTTGAGATTCGCAATATGAGATGTTGACATTACAGATTTAGTATAGCTCGCCCATTACTGTTGTTGCTTCACCACTCACGAAATTTCGGGATATCGCAGCAAATTCTTTAATTAGGCGATTAGGATGTAGAGTAGATATTATATAGATATTAAAAAGCATTTACATAAGACTTTTGTACAACCTTGAATTAATATTAATACGAGCACACAGCATATATATATACACACGAGCCTCTTCCCATTGTGTATTGTCGAGTGCCTCGCATACATTTCAAGTGCTTGATTGAGAACGAGCATACGCATTTGAATGATGGGCAGAGAAGGACTGTCCGGCGCTGCTGCAGAGTCGGCAGAACAAAGCGAGAGCGGCTGCGGCGGCGGCGGCTACGGTGGCGGGGTGACATTCTCCGTGGTGGTGACCTGCCTTATGGCGGCGTCATGCGGCCTCATCTACGGCTACGACAACGGCATATCTATCTGGTACGTAATATACGGCCGGCCGGAATTATTACCATAGGCTAATTTCATCATTTTTCTAGTTGTTCTTTGTTATCTTTTCCTCCTTTACAAGATCCCCAAATTAGCTAGGCTTTGGACATGGCTATCTTAACGTAGTTATTAGAACCGTACCTGACATCAAATTGGTGAGGTCATCGGTTCGCTAATCCAACCGTTAAGAACCGATTGAACCACCGATTCGATAGATTCATATCGGATGATTTAATTGTCTACAAATGCTTTGAACCGATACACGGTTACAACTAGTAAGTAATAACATATATAAATAAGATGATAAAAAATACAATTATTTAAACAGCTTCCAACTAATCTAGTCACAAGTCCGCAACATGTACTCTGAAATCAGAATATAAAAAATGGCTGCACAAAGGACTTAATTAGTAATTCAAATATTCACCATTGTAAAAAAAAAAATCTCAAATGCTGAAATAAAGTATACCGTTACAAAGAGCTTGTTTTTTTATCACTACAAAAACTTGTTGAGTTAATCAAAAAACAGATATTTTATTTTTCTAACTTACAGGCAGTACCAAAAAGTTAAGAAATTTTGAAATAAAAAAACAGTGATGCTCACATTAGCTGACGTGAGCGTCACCAAAGCCAATCGCATGCAAACGATCCAGGTCCAGGCAAGCTCAAATGGGCATCGGGAACAACGGCCCATGTGCACAGGCGGGGCAGGCACTCAAAAAAACAGGCGCAGCCGGTTTCGAGCCGTCCGTTTCGAATTGAACCGCCAGCCAGTTTATCCGGTTGTTACCGGTTTAATTGCACGAGTGGTCTTTTAAATAAACCGGCCGCTATAGTTTCTGGTTTGATCTTTTACTGATTGGACTGCTGGTCCGATCCTAATAATTGTGCATCTTACAATTATTTGGGTCTACTGGGCACTAATTTGATATCCTCAAAATACATCTTTGCTAAAAAAATTAACAATCTAACAAGGACAAATTAGTATTTACTGGTGGATTGTACATACCATCCTCTACGGAATTGATTTCTTTCTTGAACAAAACTTTTAGGAGCTCAGCATGTCTGAAAGTACGGGGGGAACGTTCTTTTGCTAATATTATTACCAGCATTTGATACTAGGCTATTCATAGTATTACTATACCTTTTTTATCCATTGCGGGTTGGTTATTTATCAGTACATGTTTAACTTATGACTTGTTTAAGAAATTTCATTACTAATCGACCATTTGGGTTCTTTAGAACAACTAAATGAATTATTAGATCATTTTAGGAGGGCCACCACAGTTTTTTTTATAGGATCAATATCTGCAATGCAGTTTATCCAACAACAAATCAAATTCTAGCTATAAAACTGTGACACAGCCAAACACAAATGAACAAAATACTAAATTGAATTGTAGCCGTCAATACTAGGGCGGTATGCAAACTAATTAATATTGCAAGCATGTAAGGGTATTTAAAGAGATTCTCAAACTTAATTTTTTTTTATTTTAGCATGTTCAAAATTATTGTGCTTGAATAAATTATATATACCCTTATATGTTGGCATGTTAGGCCCAGGGTTATGAGGGCATGTTAAGCCCATTAGGCCCATTCGCTGGCCCTGGTGGTCATGGCCGCTCGCCGTCCTCGGCGCCCACTGCCCCAGCTGCCCTCAGTGGTGGCTGGCCCTGGTGGTCATGGTCGCTCGCCGTCCTCTGCGCCCACTGCCCCAGTTGGCCTCAGTGGGTGGCTCGCTAGCCTCTCCAGCTGCACCAAGGGCAGTCCTTGTAGGCCCTGGTGACCCTCGCTGCACCAAGGGCAGTCCTTGCGCGGCGGTTCACAAGAGCAGCGGTGCCTGCGTTGTGACTTGTGAGACAAACATTTGTCTTTATACTTGGTATATATAGGACTGTATAGAGCCCACAAAGTAGAAGGTAAAGTTAGAATAAGCTACTTTTTGCAGTTTCATTCTGACTCATCCTCTATGAGAGGAGGGAGAAAATAACTTCAACCATATGTCGTAGAGGCCCTCATTAATACTGTTATATATCTTTGGAGGGAGAAAGTACACAGCTATATTTAAAAATTCAAGGAAGTGATTACTTTTAGATCTTTGTACAAATCTTACATGGGACCGTAAAATTATGTTCGAGTTTAGGAAATAGAATCTCGAAGGATATATACTGCATACAATCGATCTAACACCTACGTGGTTTGGGATGATTCAGGTGGTGTGAGTCAAATGGAGTCATTCCTAAGCAAGTTCTTCCCGGAGGTTGCTAGCAGAAGAAAGGATTCAAAGCGTGACGTGTATTGCAAATATGACGACCAAAAGCTCACGGCGTTCACATCGTCACTGTTCATCGCCGCCGCGCTGTCGTCGCTGGTCGCGAGCCGCGTCACGACTCACGAGGAGGGTCGGCCGGCACGCCGTCATGCGGTTCGGCGGCGCACTGTTTCTCGCCGGTTCCATCGTCAACGCCGCCGCCGTGAACATCGCGATGCTCGTCATCGGGCGGATGCTGCTCGGATTTGGTGTCGGATTCACCTTGCAGGCCGCTCCAGTGTATCTCTCCGAGACAGCGCCGGCCAAGTGGCGGGGGGCGTTCGCCGCAGGCATGTCTTTCTTCATCGCGCTCGGGGTCATCTGCGCTCAGGTCACCAACTACTTCACCGACCGCATCCCAGGGTGGGGCTGGCGCGTCTCCCTCGGCCTGGCGGCTGTCCCCGGCGTCATCCTCCTGGTGGGCGCCCTGTTCGTCGCGGACACGCCCAGCAGCCTCGTCCTGCGCGGCCACCCCGAGCAGGCTCGAGCCGTGCTGGAGCGCATCCGCGGCAGGGGCGCCGACGTCGACGGCGAGCTCAAGGACATCGTCCGCGCCGTCGAGGAGGCGCGCCGGAACGACGACGGCGCGTTCCGGCGGCTGTTCAGCAGGCCGTACCGGCGGTACCTGGTGATGGGGGTGGCCATACCCGTGTTCTACGAGCTCACGGGCATCACCGTCATCTCCGTCTTCCTGCCGCTGCTGTTCCGGACGGTGGGGTTCGGCAGCCAGAGAGCCATCCTCGGCTCCGTGATATACAACACCGTCGCCTTGGTCGGGACATCGCTGTCGTCTCTGCTCATGGACCGTACGGGCCGCAGGGTCCTGCTGATCGCCGGCGGCCTGGGCCTCATGCTCTGCCAGGTGACCATTTCGTGGATCATGGCTGCTCATCTTGGGGCGCACGAGAAGGCGGCGGCGGAGGCGATCATGCCGCGGAACTACTTGACCGGCATGCTGGTGCTTCTGATGTTGTGCGCCTTCAGCTTCAGCGCGTCGTGGGCAGCCATCCGGTGGCCGGTGCAGAGCGAGATCTACCCTGTGGAGGTGAGGTCGGCCGGGCAGGCCGTGAGCATCTCCATCTGGCTCTGCCTCACCTTTGCGGAGCTCCAGGCGTTCACCAAGATGCTGTGCGCCATGAGGTACGCTGTGTTCCTGTTCCATGCCGCCTGCCTCGTCGCGGCAACCATCTTTGTGGCGTTGCTCCTGCCGGAGACGAAAGGCGTGCCGCTGGAGGCCATGCGCACGGTGTGGACTCGGCATTGGTACTGGAGGAGGTTCGCTAACGATGATGATGACAAGCAGGCAGACAACCACCGCAACTCGTGTAACATGTAATTAAATTAAATAATAAAGACCGCTTTTGTGCAAACACGAACTAGGAGCCATCGAAGATTTGAAGCCACTAATATTTTTACATTTACGAGCTCCGACTTATTTACACATTATGGTAAGGAAATAATCCATTCAAATTAATAGTATCAAAGTCGGACAAATATTTGTGTGCAGTGGTAGATTTGTATCTGGTTAGAGCATCTAATCAGATAGATACTGTTTCCTCTCCTTCTCTTGGAGTTGAAGTGGACTGTTTTAGGCTGCAGTTAGCATCTTGCCCTATTTTAGGGTGCCTATATTTTTTAATAAATAAATTTGCCCTCCAAGTCAGCGAGTTGTTGTGTTTAGTTGTCGAATGTCGATACAAATGCTCCTCCTGCCATGCACCTCCTTCACCTGCAGTCGACAATTCCAAGAATGCTTCAGAGTTCAGATCAGCACACCTGCAATCAAATCTGTCAACCCCCACCCCACCACCACACACACAGAGAAAAGGGTGATAGAATATTGTGGAAAAGGGTTTTTTTTGACGACCCATAAGATTGATCTATTGGTGTCACTGAAGAAGCACCAGAGGAAGGGGTTTTTGATGGTTTGATTGCAACTGTCAGCTGCGCATTGTGGCACCGGAGAATGAGGCTTCCAATGGGTAGTCTAGATTAAATCTTAGTCGTTGGATATCCATAATGCAACAATCTTTGATTTGTCTTCTCCGATGGCCATCGAACCTACCTGGTGATCCCTATAACCCATCCTCCAGCTCATATGCCTAGTTTTTATTGGGGCTATAAATACAAGGGGCGTTCAATCCTCTAGGATCTCTTAGCCATTTATACTGGTATACACCCTAGAGGAGCTAAAGAACACATTCGACTTGCTTGCATGCTTAGAGATTGATCTAGAGTCAGATTGGAGAGAGAGAGATCCAGTGCATTTGCTAACAGTGGTAGTGGTGAAATTTAATTATTCATGGAGCTGCTAGAGCTGAGACTGTACTAGTAGAGCTTCTAGAACTGAGACTGTTTGGCTCAAAAAATCTGGACCGAAGCTGTTTTTGCCAATCTAGAGCTGTGTGCTGCCAAATACTCCCACAGAGTAATGTTGTTTATAGTAAGCGACATGTCTTGGGCTAGGAGACTTATGTCAGATTTAAATTTGCTAAGAAAATTACAATTTAAGCTTTTGCGTTATAACAAATAGGCTATCAACAAAATATGTGGATATCTATCGCTCCTTTGTTAAAGTAAATGATGGCCTTCAGTAGAGTCACGATAACTCCGGATATAAATAGCAGATTGTTTTACTAATGATTTAGCGGTAACACAGTATAATAGCATGCCGTAAGATGGAAATAATAGATATCTGGAGTATCATCTATCTTGATGGAAGTGTTGGGCTGTATGTTCTTTTAGCAACATGTGGGGCTGTATGTAATGTATAGTATGTGTGAACTGGGCCCGGCCCATATATTGTCTCTGTCTGTATGTATGTGTGTGTGAGTACTTTCCCCACACATCGGATTCTCCTCACGTACGTATTCAGTTTTCAGTCTGATGAAACGATTAGATGAATTGCAGTCTTCACTTCAGTGATGCTGCTCCTCCTGCCATGCTGCACCTCCTTCACCTGCAGCAGAAAATCGATCCAAGAGCTCTTCAGGATTCAGAATCACACCTGCAATCAATCTGTCACCCAGAAAAAAAAAAAAAGAAGAAGAAGAAGAAGAAGGTTCGCAGCACAAACTGCAATTTCCATGCTAACCTTTCCACGCAGCTCTGCAAGTAGCACGCCGCCGGCTGAGGAGGCCTGGACAGAGGTGACCTCCAGCCGGAGCTCCTGGTGCAGCGCCTGCATCACCCGGAGGAGGAGCCCCTCCCCTGTGCGGGCACCCGAGCTCCAGCAGCGCGTCGCTCCCGATGATGGACACCTGCACCTCCGTGTCGCCCGCGGCCGCCGGAGTCCCCACGGCGCTGCTGTTGCCGCAGCAGCTGCCGCTCGCCTCCGCTGCCGTGCCTGCGTAAGCGAGGTAACGACCGCCGCTGGTGTGAAGGCCACCTCTCTTCTCCGTTGAGGCTGCCGGCGGCGGCTGCGCCATCGTCGTCGTCTTCGGGTTCCTGTCAACAAGCCGAGCTCGTGACTCGAGCTCATGGAGGCGTGTCTGTAGCTGCTTCACGTACTCGATCGTGTCGCCCAGGATCGAGGCCCTGTCCATCTGTAAACAAAAGAGGAAACAAGCAGATGAGAGTTTCTTGATGATGTAGGCTGTAAACCGTAACACGAGTGTAAACGAACTCGAGAACTTGCATTGCTTCTCATCAGCTTAATGAAAAACTTGTCAACGGATGTGTTCACGGAAAAAAAAATATACGTACGCACCTTCGTGACGAACGGCACCAAGGACCGAAGCATGACGAACCTCTCGTTGAGCTTCTCCCTCCTCCGCCGCTCCTTGAGAAGATGGCTACCACTCAGCTCTCTCCGAGGCCGGCTCGTGCCTTCGCCGTCGTGCCTCCTCGGCTCCGGTAACTGGACGGCCGCCTCTCCTCTGTAACTCCGGTGACCGAGCAGGATGCTCTTGAGAATTCTCTGTGGGGTGCCTTCAGGGATGATCAACATGCTCTCAAGATCTTTGCTTCCTGCTGCTTTGTGGTTCCAGCTGCTGGTGGTCCATCTTGAGAACGACGAGTTCTTGGAGAGTGCCAGGTACGTTTTGGTGTTCGAGTCTGCGTGCGTTTGCCGGCACGCGTTGAACCGTAAGATTGTCAGGACTGTTTCGACGTAGTGGGCGTTTTCCGCTAGTATTGCTTGGTCTTCTTCTGCCGCTGGAATGAAGGACAGAAGGATATAGAGGTGAAAACAAATATAATGATATTTTGAATAAATAATGGAATGGAACTATGGAAGATTATATCGGTATTGACCACACAATATCGAAGTTGTTTAGTTTTCAGATTTTTTTTTGAAACTAGTTTAGTTTTCAGATTATGATACTATATATATATATATATATATATATATATATATATATATATATATATATATATATATATATATATATATCATGATGGATTATCATAGAATTTCTTTTTTTTTTTCATTTGTACCTCATGATTAAGGTCACCAGTTGCATGCATGGTGTCCCCTCTACAAAACTATTTGGGCCTATGAATAGTCTCAAATATTTGGACCTCTGAATAGTCTCAAATAAATTGTTATCAACTATAAAGTTTTTATTGCATTTAGAGCTACAACTTTGGCGTAGACCATGTCAACGTCTAGGTTTGTTTGAAAACTTTTTAAAATTTGAATTTCAAATTTTGAGAACTTAAAATGAATATTTAGGCCTCTAAATATGTTGTATAAAAAGTTATCAAAATAAAGTTATAGATTGTATAGACCATGGCAACATCCTAGCTAATTTAAAAAAATTCAGATTTTGGATTTTAAATCTATTAACTTAAAAAAGTTATTTGTTTTAAAAATCTAAAAAAATATCTTGTTAATTAAGAAGTTGTAGATCGCTTTGTTATAAAATTCCTATTCACCGACTTCATATATGAAAAGTCATGATCTTTTAATATAAAAGTAAGAGACACCACGGACATGAGGGTCCCACCACCACATAAGCGAAACCATCCAAAAATAACCCTTAGAGCTAGTTTGAATTCACTCATTTTACTTCGGAATTAGAGGATTGAGCAGTATTTGAACTAATTTTCCCTCCAATACCCTCCAATTCTCAAGTGGAATGGTGGATCCAAAGAAGCCCTTAGGGCCAGGGTAAAGAAAATGGGAAATGAAATTCATATGCTCTAGTTCAATTTATGTTTATTTTAATTTCAAATGGAACTTCTAAATTATTTAATGCCATATTAATATACCACAGGTCCAAATTACCTGAGGATTGTAGATATTTACTGCTTAGGTCCTGGTCTAGAAAATGATGCCATGGACCAAATTTATCTTGCGCTGACAGATTAGCATTCTGGCAAACCATAAGAACTGGGATCTCTTCATCCTCTTGGTTTGAACAACCATCTCTTACCCTTGACGACGTCCCAGTCAGTATCGGCTCACTGCTCCCTGCATTGAGCGTTCTCTGCTCATTGCCTACATTACTGTCCTGTGGCGAATGCCAGCTTGAATCCTTTTCAGTATTGGTCTCTAATATATCAGTTCTGTTGTCATCCTCTTCCATTTCATTACTGTGGTTGTCTCCTGGATTGAGACTACTGTTTTTCAGCACATTTATGTCACCAATGCAGTTTCCAATTTTTGTCTGGAATGGTTGATGGTTAATGTGTGTGGTTGGGGTAGAAGTTGAATGCCCCGAGAGGGTAGGCATTATGGGGGTACCAATTTGATCCATGAAGATGCTCTAGCATAGTGAACTAAACCAATGTCTTCTTCTACCTGAAATACGTTCATAGATTTGTAACATCTTGTTAGTTCCTATTGTTTTTTTTTTCGACATGTCCATATAATTGACGGTTGGTTTATTAACTTTCATTATTTAAAAAAATATTAGTTGAATTTATGTAATTATCGCTCAGTTTGCAAAACATTAACTAGTTTTTGAAATGCATAATTAATTAACTAGCTAAAGTAAGTGCAAGCTAACTTGCATATACCATATATATTGTCACACTCAAACATAAAAGCACTTATTACCTTCTCTGTAGTTCCAATTTCCAGGACACCATAGTCAAGTGGAATGCATGCCACTGTCTGCGTTAAGACAATCGAGGTCAATCAGCACATAAGCATTAATTCATATGCCTGAGATTTATTTAGTATACTGAATGGCAAAACATTGATAAGGCTTGTACATTAATATTAATTAAGGGCTCCTTTGGATCCACTATTCCACCTGGGGATTGGAGGGTATTGTAGGGAAAATTAGTTCAAATACTCCTCAATCCCCTCTAATTCTAAGGTGCAATGAGTGAATCCAAACTAGCGCTAAGTAGTTTCAAAGGCAGATTTTAATACCTGGATACCTGCACTCTGATATATGTTGCCATAAATATTGTAATGATCCACATGAAAAGAGTAATAAAAGGAGAATTAGCCCCTTCTCTATCGATCATGAGGCAAATCAAAAAGGGAAATAAGACTTTTGGATAACCAATAAATACAATTTGAGCTTGATGCATGCTCATATCTTGAAAGGAAAGTAATGTGTTTAAGTTCAACTACAATCATAATAAGCTTATCTTTTGTCATGCTTCTCTTGACTAGTCTTTGGGTGATGCCTGTAGCTTAACTACATACATCATAATTTAGAGTTTTCGCCATTTCTTTTTCTCAGGCTCTCTACGTTTTCACACACTGCAAACTACTTACTAGAGTCAAAATACTTTGACCTTGCTGTTTTTTTTTCATTGTCTTACAGGTGCAACTTTGATAGATATTTTCTAGGGAATCTGCATATACATCTCGTCAAATCTGTTTATGGCCTAATTCCCACATGTGACAAGCCTACAAATGTAGAGCACATCTCTTGCACTTTCATCCTTGCTTTATGTGAAAGGTTAACTATGAGATACTATTTTTGGAACAAGAAGGATTATATAAGCTAACTAGAACCTATTTAAAATAAACAACTAAGATGGGACCAATTCTACCATAACACAACAAATGAACCATAATTCAAAACCATAACACTAATGGGTCAAGATTTCATTACAATGGGATTATACATATCATTTAATGCTCCATGCAAATTAGTTCAAAAATTAATGATATCCAAAATTTCAAGCATTGGATCTGATCTTGGTGAAAGCCAAGTATTTGTGACTAGAAGAGTTACCTAACAATATTTTTTGAAAGATGGAAATGAAAACAAGGAAGATGATATGTACCCTAGCGAGGATTGCTCTTGAGAACACTTTGCTGTCAACTTTGTTTGCCCCACATAGCCATACATGAACTTCCCTTACAAATGCCTCCCCAGGCAACCTGAAAAGTGAAAGCACTACACTTATGTGACTTATATATGGAAGGTTTTCTTTGAACTGTTTGCAGTTGTCATTTGATAATTTATTGATGCATGATGCATCTATATGATCCTTAAAATAATTTCAAATTTAAGGAACAAGTCTAACAGTATGAAGAGATTAGGGTGAATAATATTATATGGTGGTGATGCAGGGTTAAGACTTGACTAATTTTCTGTTATGTGGTAGTAGGAACCGTTATTTGAATACCATGTATATAATAAGAAAATGTGGATGTAATAATTATCTTTTAGTACCAAGAATATGGACAATACATTCTCAAAACTGTCTCTTTCAAGTATACATCAAGAAATAAATGGCAAGGTGGCATATATATGATATACAGTTTCTCAAGAAAACTCATTCTCAAAATTGTCTAGCACACTTTTGCGAGTGTGTCAATCATAAATTCACATCATTTAATTTGGAAATAAATGAAAACAAGGTGCAAGGTGACATATATATGATATGTAATAGTTATGTTTTCTTACCAAGAATATGGACAATTCATTCTCAAAATTGTCTAGCACACTTTTGCGAGTGTGTCAATCATATATTCACATCATTTAATTTGGAAATAAATGAAAACAAAGTGCAAGGTGACATTATATATGATACTAAAAAATGTCACTCTTTTAAAAATATATATACCATTAGTTTTTTCTTGAAATATTCAAAATTATAAGATGTTTTTGGCTTTTTTTTAGATAAGTAGTTTTTGCTATGCATTAATTTAGATATACACTATGTCTAGATACATAGTAATAGCAATGTATGCAAAAAAAAAAAAAAGGTAGAAAACATCTTATGATTTATAACGGAGGGAGTAAGAAAACACATATTTCAACAATTTGCTATGATGTCATAGATGTCATAATAGTTTTACCAGCACATGTTAGATTTATATATGCTGAGCTCACTAGGAAACTAATGTTTAGAAGTTTGTTATGGTGCTTGAAAAGAATATTTGGTATCTCCCCTACAATAACATGGACCTTTGATTTAGAACATACTTAAGCTCTGTTAATTTGTCACAGCGTCCTCACCATGTTTACCAAATGTTTTTTTTTTCTAAAATAGTTTTAGCTCCACTAAGAGCAGCCTCATGCATGGAATCAAACGCAAAAAGGTGCTCCACCAATGAAGCAAAGTTTGTACCAAACGGGACCTATTGGTTTCTACCTTATTATATGAAAGGAAGAAAACTCATTTTCTTGGTCTGGTATCACTGAGACAACCATTTAATTTATTAATGGGAATCCGATTGATCCAATTTCTCCCATGCACATACGAGTTAGAGTGATGTGTGTTTCCAATCACGATTAAGAGTCCGATCCCAAGATGAGTTGGAATATGGAGCATTTCTGTTGTGTTCTCTCTCTCCGTACACATATACGAGTTAGAGCAGTATATATCAAGACTCCAAACACACTATAGAGTTTGATTCTAAGATGAACATCGTCATTGAATAAATAAAATTTTGAGCCGTAAATCATCCGGTGACCGTGCAACAAGCTCTATGCCTGCCCTGTTGCTGCGAACAGGCATGTTTAAAGTAATATTTCTTTGCCCGTGCGTCGCTCATGCATCTATATATTTCTTCGTTGAACCGAAGAGAGCACACCTCGTCGTCGTCTCAAAGGCGTGAGATGATATAGGAGGCTGGCCGGCGGCCGCTACACGCACTTATAATCTGGCAGGGACAGGGTTCGAGGTCTCTTGGAGTCCTTCAATATTCGTGCAGCAAAACGGATCGAGTTCGCCCCCGCCGCCGCGGCCGGAGCACATGGGGAGGCGTGCAGCCGGCCGGCCGGCCGGGCAGCTGTTTCCATCTTATACACGTGGAGACGTCGCCGACCTCCCACAGCTGCATGCAAATCTAGCTATCGGAACTCTGTATTTTTGTGTATGGTTAGCTTCAGCGCTGCAACTCCAAGGCATCAGATCAATCTCCACCGTTATCCTTGCCCCCTGTTAGTTAATTAGTATCGCTTGTGAAAAATACTAATAACATACGATCGATCATATATTTTTATATATATATATATATATAGCCCACAAATTATAATTAGTTTTCAAGTATGTAATATTTATATTCCATACACCTAACACTACGATGTATTTCGGTTTTTTTCTTTAATTTCTTGTTGAACGAAATTGCAAGCATGCAACTTAAAAAAAATATATTATAGAAAAACGTTACCCGACGGCAGGAGGGAAGCAGTAGGAGGCACACATGAGGTAAAACCACTCCGTCTCCGTGAGGTCCTCGGGCGCCAGCGCCGCGGTGGGGCGGCGAGCTGGCGGCTGCGGCGGCGTCACCACCACCTGCTGCTGCTGCGAGCCGCAAGCACCGTCGGCGGCGGCCTCCCCGCCTCCAGCGAGTCGTAGAGCTCCCGCAGCTGCCGGCTGCGGCGGAGCGCCGCCCGGGCGGCCCCCGCCGCCGTCTCCTCCTCGCCGGCGCCACCGCCCGGGCCCGCCGGCTGATGATGATGCACCGTCGTTTTGCGCGTCCTGATTGCGCCGTTGTAGTGGCCCTCCGACCACACCAGCGCGCTACGCATGATCAGATCGATCGGCTATCTAGTCAGACAGTCGCGACTCGCGAGCAAGAAATAATAAAGCAAGAAGAAGCTAGCTTAGCTTAGCGCGTATAGTATACCCTTGGCGCGGGCAGAGGCGCCAGAGGAGGCTGTACGTCCACCCCGTGCTCTGCGCCACCGACTGCAGCGCCTTCTGCACGGCCTCGCCTCCGCCGCCGCTGCCGGCCGCCATGGCTGTGTGTGCAGTGCTAGCTAGCTTTCGATCAGTGATCTGACGACTGAGCTAGAGCGGCCGGGCGGACTGCGAAGGTGAGTTGGTGTTGGTGTTGGTGAGGTTTTGAGAAGGAAGGAACTAGCGGCATGAGCAGTGTGTTGCACTGTTGCGTTGTGTTGACTGGTGGCTGGGCACCAGACAGCCCGCGAACCCTGTATGCACATGCACCGGATCGCGAGGGCACGTGGTGTGGGGTGGCGTGGGGTGCCCAGCCACACCATTGTCCTATAGCTAGTTGTGGCACAAAACCAGCGAGAGAAAAAAGAGGCCTCCAAGTATATTGCACAGGACAAACAGGAATTTCGGTTCCGTCCATTTATTATTATTGGTTCACGGCGTGGGTGTGGTGGCCTAGGCACCTCTGCCAGGGTCAGAACCAATCAGGCACTCAGTGTCTGCCTGCGGCCTGCCCAGTCCAAATAACCATTCTGCCCTTTCCATCTGTTGCCATGTTTGGCCGTGCTTCGGCTCCGGCAGCGGAGCAGCACCAAACAACCACAGAGGAGGAATGCTTCTACGCCATAGTTGGAGCTGGAGCATTTTTTTTTTTTTTTGCCGTATGAAGACAGATGAGCCACCATTTGCAGCTCCTTTTTGGGGAATTCACGAGGCGACCACGATCAGAAGGGGAAGGATAAAGAACTGGATGCGGTGATGTTTCTCTGCAATTGTACGGATGCTTACCGTAACCATTATGCTTCATGCACCTGGATGGCTCTGTTGACTGTTGTTGTGATACATCAGCATAGTTCTTGACCTTGAGACACCTTTTGCAAGGCCTATCACTGTTTGCCTTCTTTCTTTTACACATAATTATTTACGTTGGACTCCTGCCAAAAAAAAAAAAAGTCGGGAAGTACATCACCTACTATGACTTACCACATCAGCTCCAACTACTATTTGCGGTGCCTGCCGTGCACCAGCACCACAGATAGCTGGCTGATCCTGGGAGCGCCGCGTGCGAGTCACTAAACTGGGGCTGCACGAAAAGGAGCAAAAATACCAGGACTTTGCTTCCACCCTCATCCTTCCATCCTGGGATACAAGGACAAGGGGTGCACCACTAGATTCTACTGCCCCTCACCTTGGCAGCAGTTTCCACAGCATTCCATTTCTGTCAGGCAGGCAATTGGTGCCGTCTGAGCCCCAGCCTTGCGTACAAACTGAAACCAAAGCAACTGGACAGGACAGGACTGGATGCATTCCATACCATTTCTGTCGTCAGGCAGTTAATCTTTGCTGGTAGGTCTTTGATTTGTATGCACATTCTACAGCAAGGTAAAAAAGTGATATGATATCATGCAGGTCAACAAAGCATTATTATCTGCTAGGAGGCTGGTTGGCATACAAGCTGGGTTTATTCCTTGTTATCATGGTTGCCTCCGAGTAGAAAGCACATATATATATAGTAGACTTAGAAGCATACACCAGATTACACGGGTATGCACTCTCTTCCTATGCCAATTTACACATGATTTCAGTACCCCTCTCATGTGAACATATCACACCTCACTAAAGAACAGAACGGGTGGAGCAAAACTTGGAAGCTATAAGCAGCCAGGAAGATGATTCATGGGAAGTCTCGAGTCTGACATGTCATTTGGCGATACAAGGATCTGTTCTCAGAATGTCAAAATCTACAAATATTACGGATGTGTTGTCCTTGGTTCGCAAATTCCTAGCTTCATTCAATACGCGGTTGGCTACTTTAGCCGCTGAGGTGCTGTCACCAGCGGTCCTCTCCTTTCCCTGCAGATGATCGTGAAGGAAGGCAAGAAGCAATAAGGGTCACTGCTGCTGCAGAACAATAATGGGAAAAAACAATGGTCAGATCTTTTACCTCGACAACAAGCTGTACAGCCTTTTTAGTGTTGATGACATCCCAAAGCCCGTCACTGTGTACATACATAAAAAAAAAAAAAAAAAAAAAAAAAAACTGAATGGTCAGCAGATGGTTGCATTATATATCAGTAGCATTACCTTGCTAGCATTTGGGAAACACAAGTTACCTAGCAATAACAGCAAAAGCTGTGCATGCTTTGGTGATACGAACAGCTTGGCTCACATATGGTTCTGAGCTGAAGCGTGAGTCTTGCTCCTTAAGAAACTTATCTCCAAACATCCTAGCAAGATTTAGTCCTGTTGAAACAATAATCCACATTGATTACGCCTTCACTGTAAATGGATAAAGATTTCAATGGAAATGGAGCGAGATACCATACCACCAAGACGAACTTCCCCATCTCTTAGGGGCTGCCCAGTTCTTGCTATCCTTGCTCTTTCAGTTGCACTAGCTACCCGATGATCTTCAGTCATATCAATCATCTTTCCATTGACACTGAAAAATTTAGGTTCTTATGGGGCTCAGAAACATGTTACTCACAATGTTTTCTTTCTATGGATGTTATCAACAATATTGCAATTCTATACCATACAGGATGTTAGCAGGAAAAGCTAACATCTCAGCCGTCTTGCTTATATTTATAATAGAAAATCTCTGCATCGGGGGAGGGGGGTGGAGGCAAACCTCTTACCTCATTACACAAGCAGAATCACCAAGATTAGCACACTGGGCAAAACAATCTTTATTCCGATCAAACCAAATAAGAAGTGCTGTGCCTGTACATCCCTGAGAAGGGACAAATAAAAACCATAAGTTTTGACAGTTTGTATCAAGGTAATTCAAGGGAAGTGTATGCAACTACAACTCAGCAAAGTAACACAAATAACTAAGGCATATAGGAGGAGTCTGGTTAGACTAAATTTTCAGAAGCAAACAACCATTGCTATTTCTGGATAGGCATTCAGAACAAGGGAGGAACAACCTAGAATTCTGTATCCTAAAGATGAATTCAGTAAAAGTTAGAAACCAGAGAAACCATTTTAATTAGGACCAAAACAACCTAATAATGTGTGCTCAAGAGATGGAATCAGCAATCAGACAAACTGTGTTATGAATTGTGACCCCAACAGAAAAATAATTGTGGACACCACCACAACAGTAAGATTTCTTGATAAGCCTTATATATCAACATGGAGATACATAACACAGATTAATTTGAGAGGGCCAGCTCTAAAATACTAAATATCATAGCCTTGCAAGTTGCGAACATATAAATAAACCTTTCACAAAATATAAAATCCACTAAGCTAATAGGAAGATAAGTCTGAACTAAAACTTCAACAATAGAATCTGACACATGACAGCTAGAGAAAGGGTGAACCTCGTACTGATGATCGATTGCGTCTTCTGTCAAACTAAAAGCATATCTAAGAACATCAGAAGCATCAGAACTTGATTGCACTCGTTCTTTTGTTTCAGGATGAGATAAAATGTATCCCAGATTTTCTGGAAGAATTCTACAAATTGAAAGGGAAAGCATCAGTCTGCATTGTGAGATTAAAATATCAAAATATAAAAAAATAAAAAATATGTTCTGGTTCATTTGGAGTTAATTGATACAACAAAATCACCATATACTAGATTACTAGGATAAAACTGATGCCATGCATAGTCATGCGTCAAAGAAGCACAAATGACTAACTTGCTGACAGCTTTGGCAGCTCCATCACCACCATGTCCATCAAAAATTCCAAAGAGCCCAAACTGCAGCACAATCAGGCATAAAAAAAAAAAGAATAAAGAATTTGAAAGAACTATCTGATTACTGACATGTTCAACACCCTGCAGAGGACACTGGCAAAAGCTTATGTCTTCCATTGGGAGTTTCTTTCCACTTCTACGTGCCACCATTGGATCAGATGCCATACCAACACCAGCAGGAACTCGTTGATTTTGCAGTGAAATTTGAACCTTCAGAGGTAGAAACACAATTGTTTTTTTAGAAAAAAGGACTAACTATTGAAATATTGTTATGATGCTCAAAGTAAGCTGAATGTTAAGCACCAGAAACTTTAAGACCAAATAACATGTGTATACTTCAAATCATGCATTCGGACCAAATGAACAGAAATCATTAGACATTGTGGAGGTTGCAGTGTTTCAACCAGCCCTCAACAAAGTAGCTGAATGAAGCAAGCATTCATACAAACAATGATGATCAAGCATCACTTACCAAATCCAGTAAGCCCGCAGCTAGCATTCATTCAATGTTCTAAAGAGTCACCTAGCCCCCACAGGCCCACACAGGTGCTAGGCTACACAACCCACCCATCCTAGTACCATGTGACAGCTTAAGTGGCACCATGCCTCCTGCACAGAGCTTTTTAGAACACTAGCTTTAACAACTAATCAATTTGTAGACAATATTAACACTTGACACTAGAAATAAAACATTCATTATGATTTCTCCAATAACAACACACTAGACGGATTTTTCCCCCATTATTTTGAGGAGAAAATCCTTTTTTGATTTGAACTATGTCAGATGTGTGGAAATTCAATGGGCAATATATGACCATAGGTGATCTACCAATCCACATATGGGGGCTTGCAACAGAAGGGAACATCAGAATCATGATTTTGAGGACCAAACCCTTCTTAGCAAAGATGAAATTATATGCATAGATTAAGATTATATACCGGAACTAGCAATAAGTGATTTATGGCACATCATATGGAATGAAAGTGGAAGAGTGCACCCAGAAGCTTGAAAGAAAATGAAAAGAACTATATTCCATACATTCATAAGCTATTTGTGCTTTAATGAATAGGCTTTAGATACCTGATTATATCACTATTTAGATGCAGTTTGTGTTATAATATTTTCTCTTTATTTTCTCTTCTTGTTGGTGAGTCATGTTGGATTTCATCTCTAGCCTATCCCAAGTTGCTTGAAACTAAAAAGTTTTGCTCTTCTTCTTCTAGTTCCATACAATCGCATTAGATGAATGGAGTTCAGTAGTTTATAATTAGTAGGACAGAATCTGTAATTTTTTTTATATTCAGTTGGAACTAAATGTATGAGATCAGAATGGCCAGGTAAAACTATAAAAGATAAAGCGTTTCAGATTAAGACTTGTGAAGATATCAAGCACAAGGATAAAGATTTAGGATTTGGCATGAGCATATGAATGCAATTCAAGAAACATGTCAACTCTGATCAATTCCAAAGGATTCAGCTCCTATGAGACATACAATGCAAGTTCAGTAGACTGTATAGTTGAACTCCCATAAGATCCACAAAATATTTTACCAAATTTGGAAGAAACTAGAGATGTTGGAAGAATACTATGAACTTACAGATAATTTAGATGAAGTCCCTAGAGTTATAATATCACCATGTGCCAGTTCAGCAGGTTCACCCCAACGCCTAGACCCAGAATTTGGATGATGAACCGCCTGGGAGTTCAAGAAAGTTCCATTCAAGCTGCCCATGTCCACAAGTTCCCATTTTGATGTCTGCAATATTCCAATATACCAATTATCACTGTTTCTGAGGTAAGGAAGAATTTTAGATACAGCAGCACATAAGTAACTAGATGAAAGAAAGCATCTCAAAGACTGTACTGTAACATAAACTAGTAGACAACCAGATAACATTTGGAGGCACTACCCTACACAGTTTTCTAGTGAGCCAATTATCAAGCCTTATCCAGTATGTTTCTGCTCAGAAATAAGCAGCTAATGATATGATGGTGCTAAAAAAGTAAGGATGGCTAACCTTGCAGGAACAGTTTCTAACATGGCATTATTATTAGGTTGAAACATGTAGCCATAGCCTCCACATCCACACTATTGAGTTTTTGAGTAATAATTTTGGACAAAACATACACCTAAATTTTGATGATCACAAACATACATAATGGTACTGCTAAAGTTCATCGATAGCATCACTTATTCAGTTTACAAAGCTCAAAGTACAGAGAAGCAAACATTTCAAATCACATTAAATTGAAAGTACAATAGAAACATAAATAGTTTCTGAACAACTTACCTTTGCATTCCAGTTTATCTGAGCATGTTTCCCTGATACTTCAGAGTCCTTTACCACTAAATCACTTGGAGGGACCCTTCCAAGAGTTATTGGGAGCATAGAAGGTCTACTTGACTGCCGAGAACACCTTATTCCATGAGATGGACCAGCTATGACCTCTAAATCTAGGCTGCTATCTGCACTTCTAACAAAAGATTGGATGAAATGGGCATATAAATGCCAACCTTTGCAAGCAATGGACTATTAGAATGTCCAAGTCAAGTTTGAAGGATAGCTTACGATATGTATTATCCTTCAGAGAAACACTTCCATTATGATTGTCATCTCCAGAAACCCTTCTTCTGTGCTTCTGATCAGGTATTGGCCATTTTGGTGGTGGTGTGCGTTTTAGTGTGCTTCCTAATCGAAACTCTTCAGAAGTATCATTTTCAACATTGATTACATGAGTTTCTCCTACAAAATCAGTAGTGATTCTGAGTAACTGGAAAATTGTTTTTGTAGATCCATAACTGGAGCAATCCAACGAAGACGAGAGCATAGCTGATATTACAACAAGGCTACTAAATGGTTGGGTATGATTATTGCATACCTTGTGTTGCACAACATTCAGCGGGATAAATGCTTCCTGTATCAGAAATTGCATGACTTCTAGGCGAAGTGTTACTCCTATTCGTTTGAATCTTTGAAGGTTCTCCTAAAGAACCTCCAAGAAAACTATTATTCTGTCTAGAGTGGTCGCCCCGATTTTTGGACAGAAGAGGCCTATCTATGTCCTCATCCTGCAAGTAGAGAGTGTAAACCATTGAGACACCAATACAAGTACATTCGCAGTGCAATTAAAGAAAAGAAGAGCCTGATGTAGATCGTGTAGTGCAAATGCTTCAGTACACAATTACATTTTTTTTTAGTTATCATAAGCATTCCATGAAAGGCAAAGGTCAATTGATGCAAACTACCACTCCATAGAAATTATTAAGGAAAGTTCCAAGTCTATGGCTAAGACCATGGATCATTGAATTAATTTTGACAACCCTTATGTCATGACTTTCAACACAATTTTTAATTTCTTTTATTTATTTTTTTCTTTTTACTTTTATGACTGATCTGCTTGTGTGAAGAAATGAGTTTTTGACAATAACCAGAATGAAGAGTCCAAATTGCAACCTGCCCTGGACATCCTATTGGGTTATGGGGTGGTTAGTACATGAACTTGACTTCTTTTTGGGTTAAGACTAGTGTATGTATGTGTGTGTGTTTCCTGGCTCACAACATCCAGCATGTTCTGGTGCATGTAACAACTCTGAGAGATAAAACAAAAATCCCTCTTATTAGAGAACAGTGTTAAAAAGGCGATTAGGCATCCAGGCGAGTGCTGGTGCGCCTTTGAAACACTGTTAGAGTTTCTTGACCACTTCGGAGCTACATACTCATTATTCATCTTGATCTATCAACTCAGAAAATAAAGAAGCAATCATTTGATATCATGATCACTGAACACCAAAATGTAACAAGAATACTTTTCTCCAACTGATGGTGGATTCATAGCGATTGATAGCAACATAAGCAGCAAAGAAAGCCTAATTAACCTTAAGCATGCTCGAATACTACACTAGCACAAATCAAACAGCGCCAAACCATCAATGCAATACTATTTATCCACAACACTACAAGAAACAAGCCAACGGCCCAGAACAACTAGAAATGGACCTCAGCACCGTATGAATCAAAATCACCAACGTTTGAAGAAATCACACAAAAGAAGATAAAATGCGCCACAGGACAGGCCCAAGAATTCTTCGCTAATGGCGGGGCAGCAAGAACCCCCAATCCCCAATCGACCGGCGATCCCTGTGTATATTCTTCCAAGAAACACCAGGACCATCGATTCGCGTAAAAAAACAACGATTCGCGTAAAAAAACAACGAGGTTTCGCGTCTTGGCGATTCGAGGCAACAAGAAGGGTACAAGAAAGCTTGGATCTTGACCTGGACAGCGACCGGGGTCGGGGCCGCCACCGCGGGCTGGAGCGGGCGGCGCTGCCGCTGCCGCTGCCGCCGCCGCCACCACCATCGCCGGAGGGCGAAGACGACGAGGACGAGGATGGCGAGCGCGGCTATGGCAGCGGCGACGAACACCAGAGGGGCGGCCATGGAGGGGGAAAGGGAGAGGGGATGGGGGGCTAAGATGGCTGCATCGCCATCGCCATTTCTTCGCTGTTTCGCGTGCGCGTGTGTGAGCTAATCTGTTGTCCGTGGGTTTCTTGGGGAGCCTATTCTTGGGAGCCAAAGCACATTTGGGGGTTTTTTCGGTTGCTGCACACATGAATCTTGAGCGTCCCCTCCGCCCACACTTTTCTTGCGAGTTTTACTTTTCAGTTTCTTGTTTGTTTTTTATGTATCGGTTGTTCTTATTTTCGGAATCGATTTAACTTTTTTATGTACAGCAAGTAGCATTTAATTGCTTGCTATTTTTATTAGTCTAAAGTTTTTAAAGTTAAGGAATAATGGTTCCATAATATTGAGAAATGTGGTTTTTCTTTGATAATCTTAAAATCCTTTTTGTTGTATTTATATATATTGCCTTTCAAGGATTGAATTATCTTTGATAAAAAAACATATATGTCTCATATACAGTATGCTTCATGTACCATATAATTAATAAAAGGGTTAAGAGGCGAGACATAAAAATTTCGTAATGCGATGGATAATTTGATAAATTAAGACATCAGAGGACCATGTTTAGAGATGCATAAACCATGAACAACAGGCTTGATATATAAACCATATATAGCCATTATTCTAGATGTATAATCTTCTCCAAGTGATTATTTTTATTTTGGTGCTCAAGATTTGCCACTAAATATTGCGTAACTTAAAATGGGCTCACCCCATTTCCTTGACCATGCCCGGTGGAGGTAGAAAATAAGGAAAAATACTAACACCTTCTTAATGGGTCAAATCATTTTAAAAGGAAAGGTTGATCAACTCACCATGTAAGACTGATAGCTCATAGAGCAAGTATAATAGAGGTTGTTAGTAAGTTATATGTCGAGGTGAAGAAGAGAGAGGAGGAGATACAAGAGACTTGGGATGTAAGTTTATAGTCAGCTAATGCACAAAAAAAAATTATTCAACTAGTTGGACCATGTAAGAAAAAAAAAAACATTAAGTATTCTTGGATAACTTCACATTTATGAGTGTCAAATAATGCTAGATTAGAATGGTTCCATAACTAGTTGAACTAAAATACATACTTAATTTTTCTTTTTTTTGAAAGAATACTTAATGCTTTCTTTAAAACGACATCGGTGACGAAGGCCAGTTCAAAAAAAAATCAAAATCAATGATGTATGGCGAAGTACTCACTAGATCTCTATTCCTACTTAACACACACAATAAATCAGAGTGAAAAAACTAGAATAGGACTTATTCAAATTTTTGTATAAAAATAATTTATTTTATTATGACTTCTTTTATCAACAAAGATACTTGAATATTAATTGATTTATTTTATTATTTATATAAATATTTTAAATAAGATCGGAATTAATATCATCGGAAAGATCAAAAAGATCTAGTTTTTTAACAAAAAATTGGGACGGATATAAATAACACGTACACAATAAATCAGAGTGAAAAAAAACTAGAATAGGACGGTGATAACTACTAGTATGCAGCATTGGTGGTTGAATGCCCACAGGTCAGGTGTACAGGCGGCAAGCAGGCACTGGAAAGCCTTTTCATGGCCAGCACAAGTCAGCGAAATGACCTCGCTCACAACAACCACCCTGATCTGATGGTCGCCGCCGATTGGGCCGGCCGGATCACGGCCGGATCACGGCGTCATGCCAGTACAATGATTAGCTTCATCCGTCCCATTTGGATTTGGGCCTTGTTCTCTTTCCCATATTTTCGCAAGTTTTTCCACTTTCTTCGTCATATCAATTTCTACCCATATATATAGAAAGACTAAATATAAAAAAAAAATAACTAATTATACAGTTTAGTTGTAAATCACAAGATAAATCTTTTTTGAGCCTAGTTGGACCACGATTGGACAATATTTGCCAAATACAAATGAAAGTGCTACAGTGCTTCGCATGCAAGTTTCTTGCAATCTGAACAAGGCCTTGATTTGATTTGATTTAATCTGACCCAATATATATACTACAGTAGCTAGCTTAACTCTGCTTGCAAAGGCGCGCCTGAAATAAACCATGGAATCTTTGGGGAACGATGCGCATCAGCATGTGCAGAGACAATAAGCAGAGGCAGAGGGGGGACACTGACAAGTGACAATGCTAAGGCCACAGATCAAGTAGAAAGAAGCAAAGCAAAGAAAGCAAACGGGCAGATGAGAAAACAATGGTTGGCGTGCCAATTGCAATGCTTAGATTCTACTACTCCTCCTAGAGTCTGGAGCAGTCGAGTAATTCGTCTCAGCTCAACCACCTCGGCTTTTCTTTTATTTATTTGTAGACTAGATAGATCATGTGTGTACTATTACTGCCACAAGTCTTTTTCTGCATTCATGCCAAAGCGTGACACGTACGGGTTAATAAGTGAGGTGCGAAACATGGACCCAACAGCAAAAACACAGGCCACGGGCCTGCGAAAGAAGTTAGGCTCATATCCTCTACAGGAGGGGGAGGGTCTGATACTATGTTAACCGTAGAGATACGAGTTGTATGAAAAATGATAGAACTCCTTCAAATAGAAGCACTTTCATTTACAACTATTGGTCGAAAAAATTTCCAATTGATATGATGTCCTGCGTTACCAAGACAAGGATTGAAATAGTTATATTTTTAACATAAAGGACCCTTATCATTAGCAAATGAAAAAAAGTCTCGGTCTCTATGTCATACCATTAAAAATAGCTTGGGAAGTAAATTGGATAAAACTAGATGTGTTTGGACTGCTCCACAAACTCTACCATAGGATAACTCCACTAAAAACTAGAGTTTGTGGAGCACCCCTACTCTCACAAGTCCTCCTAGAGGGAGCTAAACCTGTTTGGCTAGAAAGCTTGGAATGAAGTTGTTCTAGGCACTATATATGCCTACAACACACTTTCTACATTATTTATGTAATGTGTTGTATCCCTCTCAGTCAAAGACGCACAATGGATAAACTTGGAGAACAACTGAGGGCCGCGGGAGAGAGTTGGAAGAGCATAAAGGAAAAAACAAGACATTAGAAATGTGTTTTACAAGCACATTTCTAGCCAAACCCTCTCACGTCCCTTTTGGCCCCATATGACAAATACTTGACCCATAGGCTCATTGTTATTTTTCTCTCTATTTTTTTTTTTTTTTATTAGTATTCTCTTTGTCTTAGAAAGAAGGAAATTAGGGATAGTTACAGATCAAACTTTTTAATTTTGACTAGGTTTATAAAAAATATATATAATATTTATATCACTAAATAAATTTATTACAAAAGCATATTCAACAATCTATCTAATGATATTATTTATGTATTAAGGACTTCTGGGAGTATAGTGCTAGCTCAGAGTTGTAGTAGCAGAAAATACCTGCTCCTAGAGAAACGGCCGGTCCACAAGCTGGTGCAGTAAATCTAGGAGATAAATTTGACTCTCAGAGTAACACTTGAGTAACAGCCGAAGGACACATCTTCCCAAGAGACCAATTGATCGAAATAAGGCGTCAACTATAAGACAAGAAACACTGGGTATACTTATGTCTGAGTAGGAAACTATAGCTTATATGCAACAGAAGTAATGCGAGCTAAGACTTTGGGACCAAAGTACTTGAAGGGCAGCTTTGGAAAAGGTTGTTGGCCACGAGCACAGTTGAAACTGAGGTAAACCATCATTCCTCCTAAGACTGCAGAGGTCATCTATTTCTATCAGCATCACCTGGACAAGCCCAAGTTATTGCATCAACAACAGCTTTTTTTTTTTTTTTTTTTTTTGTTCTTGGACAACAACAACTTCAGTGCATGTTTGGGACTGCGGTCAAGATGATTGTTCCAACCACACATGGCAAGGGAATCGCAAAAACGAACTAGCCCTGTGTTTCCTATACAACAGATCGACACCTATATATAATCACCAAGCGGTCCACAACCATACTCCCAAACACACCCTCAATCAGTAGCCACTACATGTGTAAGGGCCAGAACCAAATTTCTAGAATTGTCCTAACTCAAGCTTTTATAAGTTTGGTCAATTTTATAGGAAAATAGTACCAATATTTATGATAGAAAATTAGTATTATTAGATACACAATGAAATGTACTTTTATTAGTGTCAGGTGTTGATACTTTTTTCCTATAAAGTTGGTCAAACTTACAACTTTTGACTTTAGACAATTCTAGAATTGATTTATTTGGCATGGAGGGTGTAGCACAATTCAGCAGAAGAAAGTGGCATGGAGTAAGCAAATTTGTTAAACATTTTGCAAGAAAGGTAGATGTATAAGGATGTTTGAGTGACATGAAGTAAGCAGACTCTATTAACTGATCCACCACCACATTTATGATAGATAGAGTACCCTTCAGGTTTAGGAAAAACCTCAAACAAATCCTTGGATATATTGACCAAGAAGACTAGGATCGTGTAGTTGTTGTAACAACCTTGGTGACTTGTTATATGTTCACTACTGTTTTGTTGAAAAACACACACACTTTGATAAAATGCTCGTCAACTGTAGCCTTGAGGCCACTCCAACTAAATAATTGCTTCAGTTGCTAGTTAATAGCCTAAATACCATAAAGACATCCATCTCATAAACTTATCAAAGTCAGACTATGCCAAAATAAACCAAGTAAACCATTGCTACTGTAGAAGATCATCAAAGGTTTGGCCAAAATCCCATAATTATTGATGAACTTATTTCTATAATACCTTGAAAACCCCTCAATTCATTTATATTTTGAGGAGTAGGCCAAGATAACATAAAAGTCACCTTACTTGGATCAGATACAACACCTTGATCATAAATAGTGTAGACCCATGTATTCCGTTTCTGTTTGAGCAAAACAACATTTGCTATATTTAGCATACTACCTATAGCCCATCAAGACTTGAATTCTCTTCACATAAGTTACCTCTCACATATTACTTCAAGTGGCTACATTTGTTTTTTAGGAGCAATTGTTAGATAGAGCTAAGACGTATAATGGTAAAATATTTTGGATTCAAAGTGGTGCATTTAGCTTACCGCAAATTAGATGTGAAGTCTAATAGTAAAGGAACATAACTAATATATGGATATATGGAAAGCTAGATGACTAAAGGAGTACAGGCATGTGAATGGTCTTATTTGTTAAAAATATGGTGATAAGTACTTTCCTACTAATCAATTTAAAGAATCTACACAGCTTCATGTCCTTTGAAGGCATTGGTGATGGTGGCATGCTTCTTTTTGATGAAATGCTCACATTGCTAGAAATAAATGATAGTCTTTCTCAGTGCTATCTTTGGCAATAATACCTTGAAGTGATCAAGCTCATATCTCCATTGAAGTGGAAGTCAAATTTTTGGAAGCAAATTCTATTGAGATTGCTTTAAGAATTTTGTACAACTTATTGCTCCCAACTTTGAATCCTTGGATAATTTTGTAAGACCCATACCAATGGGTAGACCTATCTATCAAATGCATTGAGGTAGTTGTGATGTGAAGTGCTTTAGGAATTTAATAAATTGTGAAATATGCATGACACTTTACAACTAGATATGCACATTTGTCCCATCAAACTTTGAGAAATCTATTTTTGAAAGCAAAATTTATTAAGACTGCTTTGAGAATCCAACAGAATTGAAACTAGCCTAATGACTTGCATCAGTAAACCCCATAAGCATCACAAAACCTGCATCACTTGCAAATCAAAACCTTCCAAATCAATTGCCTGGAAATTCACCTGTGCAATATGGAATTGAGGAGGTGGTCGAGGTGGAAGTTGTGGATGCAGTTCCATTAGCTGTGAACCATTGTGATCTAAATGTTCCACCCTTGGATCATGGAACTCTCTAAGAGCATGCGTGACACGAAGTTTTTCTTGCTGACCATGTCCTAGAGAAGCCATTAACAAGTCCACCTTTTCCTCCACTTGTTTGATCCGAGAGGCCTGCTCGGTGAACTTGGTGTCCAGATTGATGACATACTGATGGAGCGCAGTAGCTCCGCTAAATCTCTTCATAGACGTCTTGAGCTTGTCCTCAAATAGTTTGCACAACCACGCCTCCATATCCCCCATGGCAGTGCAAATCTACCAAGTATGAATCGCTTGCCAATCAGGAGCTATGGTGAATTCCTTAAGTCAAGAAAAATGAACTGCAGACCTATAATTGCGGGGGGTCGAGTCCGAGGACAACGATAACTAACGCAAAAGCACCACTTAAGGTCAAGAGGGTGATGAAAGAATTGCTTGCATAGAGAACCTGAATCGATACCAATTGTCCCTCTAGATCTGATCTAAGGATGTAACAGGGATATATGTATATTTGGGGAAGAACTTAAAGTAGAGTGAGGTGGAAGAAGAAAAGAGGACAAATAGGAGAAAGAAAATTAGGAAAGCGGTTTCAGTTATTACTCATCATGTCCCCAATCAAATTAAAGTATAATTCTAGGCCAATGCACAAATGTACAAATACCAAACCCATGTGCCCATTAGGCATTTCCCTTTGTTTTCCTATTGATAGTGCTAGCTTATTTGGACATGACATACCCGTGCTCTTGACTTGGCCACTTCTCTAACTTCATGCAAATTTCATGGACTTCTAAATACAAAATTTCTAGTCCTTTCATCTTTGCATGGTCCATGTCTAGTGCCTAAGGATATGATCATGAGTATGCTTAATACAAGATGAAGCAGACCTGCCTAATAAATTAGAGGGTGGTCAACTAAGGCCTTCCATAGTTTGGAAGCAAAGCTAGGAAGATAATTGGGCCCCCACCATGAAAAAAAGCATCACTCCTCAAATTTACAACATATACACATGCATCACTATCAAAACTACATGCTAAATAAAAAACATAAGCACCAACATTTATGGTTGTTTCCACGCTAAACAATAACTCACATATTCTTTCTTTTATGCATAGCTATGTCTCTCTCATCTTCTCCATGGCTACATGAAAGGCATTATAAGCACCAACATTTATGGTTGTTTCCACCATAGGTCGGTGAAGGGACCGTGACACCTAAGAGAGGGTTAATTAGACAACTTCAAACTTATGGCCTTTAAAACCTATGCAAGATCCTATCTAGGTGCATACTACATTTTTGGTAAGTGTTATTGTCTCTAATGCAAAAGTGTTTCCCTAGGATCCAAACCTATCAGCTAACCTAACAAGCTATAGACTAGGAAGTGTTTCCCTCATGCAAATGGGTCTTCATTTAACCTCTCCTAGACTGCTCCTTGGCATCTTCACTATTGAGTTTCTATACAAAATGTTGCTAGCCTCGTTCCCTTGGTACATCTAGAGCAAGCACTTACATGGGGGATATGGAGGCGCGGTTGTGCAAACTACAATCCCCTAGTGTACAATACTTGGCATGCACAAGCATTGATAGCTTGGAAGATGTGAACCTCAAGGCGTAAATCTAGAGCAAGCGCTAATTAGGTGGTCGAAACTATCGTAAGCACTTCGCAAAGCACTAACGCTAATTACCTAATTTTCCTTAAGTACTTTTGGTGGCTAGAGCTCTAATTTATGAGACAACTTACTAGCAACTTCTCTCAACTCCAAAAATTGTTGGATAGCTAGTTGGGGGTATATATAACCACCAACAAAACAATCTAGCTGTTGTGCATGAGCTGCACTTTAGCAGTGAGTACCAAAGGTATCCATCTGACCAGACCAATCCGAGAAAACCTAATTTGATCTGGCCTGATAGATAGTGCATTAGGTTAGGTTTGCATATGATTTTTACCCATGACTCGATCCAACCCAACCTAAAGTAGGAAAATGTAACCCCTCCCTCCCAAGAAACCCCACTTGATCGGTGAGCGCATTAGGTTAGGCTCAGGCCAAAGATTTTGAGCGAATATTTTTTTGACCAAACCCAAACGCAACTCAACCTGATGTTTGATCAAGTCTACTTCTGATTGCCTCCACCCTTACTGCCACCCCTCCATATTGAGCTCAGAGTCCTTAAGCACTCCTGTGCCATTGTGTGAGTGGCAGTTGGGATGCTGAAAGCCCTAGTTTGGTTTTAGCTAATTAACGAAACCTTGGACTAATCTGTTTGATAAGCATGTGTGTAGCTTTAGTATGGATGGTCCACTCAAGATGGATCAAGGCGATGGATGGAGATGACCACAAGTGCTTCAAGTGAGAAAGAGGAGAAAAAATGGAAGCAAGTGGGCTCAAGGCAGAGGTATAACCTATATATCCATTTGTTTTTAGTACTCAAGACACTATAGTGGGTGTGAGTATATCTAGGATCGATAACCTTACTATTAAGAGGGTGTTCGCAAGTCGAAAATGGTTATCCAAGTGCCACTAGGTGTTTGACTTCATGCATTGCATTAGATCCTAGTGTGCTAATGTATAACTCTTGCAAAATTTATTTGAAAAATGCTAACACACGTGCACAAGCGGTGAGACACTTTAGTGTTGGCATATGAGAGTAGGGATTGATGGGGTTTGGGTGTAAACCCTTGAGCTTGGGAGGCGGGACTCGGCGATTTTTTGAGAGAAATAAGCTCTTAGAGGGGTATCGGACGCTAGGTCTAGAGGCATCGACGCGTCCGATGACCCTATGAAGTTTGGCACAGCTGTTGACGGTGGATAACGTCAATATTTATTAGAACTTTAGACATGAAAGGATACATGAATACACACTAGTCTAGGGTTTTAACTGACAATTTTCATGAGTTTTGCATATTCTATATTTTCTAGGGATTATTCCAGAAAAGCATAAAAGAGAGATTAGAGTGCATAATTATCATGAAACTTATCCGTGTCAGCAAACACCGTCATCTGGCCTAGAAAGGATCTAGAAGACACCCGAAGCAGTGGGACCCACAGGGGAGACCAGGTGGGGCCGACCGGCCCCACCCTAGCGCCGGTCCGCCCCCCTAGGGCATCTGGCCGCCGCCTTCTGGAGTCTTCCTCCCACGCTTCCTTGGCACCCAAGCAGAGCATCCCTATGTCGATCTAAGGTCGGTTTGATCCGACGGTGTACACAACATAAAGACGCGGATCGATGACGTGGCGGTTCCTTGCCCCCTACTCCACCTCGGCCTATATAATGATGCCCCAAGGCCCTTTCTAGAGGCATTCTAC
>JADLZL010008079.1:0-67925 GCA_015844335.1 Chrysopogon serrulatus
TTCTCCATTCCAAAATAAACTCCATTATTTCAGGACATTGACATAGTCAGCACTAAATCAATTGGACTAGCAATATTTAAATATCAATACATTATATTTTAAATGAAAAATAATTACTTCTGTCCTTCTATATAGGGCACTAAACTGTGATAATTTTCTAATGATTAATCTACACAGTATGCTAATCTTATATTATCAAACTATGTAAAACCTTATACACATCATAGTCAAATAAGTTTGGCTAGGAAAAAAAATATGTAGATTTGTTTTGGATTGGGGGAAGAACTTTTGTGCAACTTGTGTTGGCTTTAGATGAAGTAGTACATAGGTAAAAGAACATCGCAAGCTGCTAATTAATATATATGTACTGATTGTACCATGTACGTTAGTAAACAGTACACATGCAAACAACATATATGCTACTACCAAGCATGTATGATGGAGTTTTCTTGAAGAAATGAATAGAGCAAAAGGTACACACACTCGAGTCTCGCCATCAGTCAAACGGAGTGATTGTGAAGAAGTTGTAACAGCATGACAAGCAAAATGATTATCGTCTTGAATACAGTTGGTGTACTGTGAGAAGTACTCCTGTATATAGGTGACAGTGCAAACTAACCGGGACAGTACTACTCGTTGATGAGGTCGTGAATAAATTCGGAATCATTTGCATGCGGCTCTGCATCTGGAATTAGCAGTAGGTCGTGCGGATACATCTATCTCGGAGTCATTTGTGCATGATGAGTAGAAGCACTCACCGGTCAGTAACCGACAGCTTACACGTTTGGGCGAGATGATTAGTACCTGAGCTTTATAATTAAAGCGGCAGTGGCGACCCCCGTTGTTTCCGTGCCCTTTTTGTTTGGTTTGAAAATGGCACACTGGCTGTAGTAGTACTGCCGCTGTGCTTTTGTGCGTACGTAACCGCTGCTGCACAGCTTGGTGGGACAACGAAAGCCCGCCTACCTTGTGTGTCAGTGTGTCAACTGTCAAGTAGTAGTAGCTTCAAGCTTTGCCAAAGGAACAGGACAAGCTGCGGCAAACGCATGCATGCATGCAAGCCTATACATGGATTGATGGATGCATAATTAATTGCATTGCATTGTCCCAGAGATATCGGATCAGATGTGCACACGACACATATTGTAGTATAATGGAGAGTGCATGATGCCCTAGCTAGCTAATATAATAACGACTCCCAGCAAGTCCCATCCTACCAACAAACAAACCGCTGCCACGCATCATTAATATATTCCCGATCCATTAATTCTGTTTGCAGCTGCAATTCGTGCCGAAATTAAAGGGGAACCGGGCAAGCTAGTGAGATGACGATGAGCAAATAAAGTGGTGGCCAAGGCCTGTCATTTTATTATTAGCATCTCTCGATCTCGCATTACCATCCCTGATCGAGAGGCTGATCGATCGAGAGGCCGGCAGCTGGCATGGCATGGATTTCCTCGTACGGAGATAATCCGGGGGCCGGGAGAGACGTACCGATGCATCATATCACATGCACGTCGGTCTCGCACGAACATGCGGACGAGCGAGGGAGTAGTAGCCCAAACGCGAGCCGATAGATCAAGCAGCAAGCAACGGCAGCAGCAGCAGTACCAACAACGAAGCGAGGCCGCGACGACGCGCGGCGCGCGTGCGTCTACGTAAACCAACCAACTAACTTCAACGGGCGCCTCACACCTGGTAGCTACGTACCCACGCATGTCACCATGCAGAGCGTCCCACCACGGCATCACCATTCCCATCATCGTCCGTTCGATCAGCTGCCTTGGCTTCTTCTCGTCGTTTGTTGCAGTAGTGAAGCAGCAGCATACAATTAGTCGGCTTACAAGAAGAAACAACTGATTTTATGTGAGAAAAAAAACGGTTAAAATGACTGATAATCTAGCTGGTAAAAATGGAGCGAACAGGAACAGCTGTTAGAAATCACCATGCATGCAGAGCGTGCACGCCTACTACCCCTAGCCTCCTAGCAAGTATTCCCTCAGCTTCAAATTGTAAGTCGCTTTGTTTTTGTGATTCATCTATTTTTCTATGTATCTAAACACATTATTATATCTAGATATATAGTAAAATAAATGTAAAAAAAATCAAAGTGAAACGGAGGAAGGGAGTAGTACGGAGTACTTACTCTTGACGAGTGAGTGCGTGACGATTGGCCTCTCGATCACGTACCAGTACCACGACGGCAGCACGACCGCACGAGCGAGCGGCCGTACATACGTGTCCCGTGTCCGGCCGGCCGTGGCGCTGCGCGCATGCATGCGCTCGCGCGCGGGGGGGCGCGCGAGCCCGTACGTGACCGGCCACCTAACGGGTAACGCTAGCTATAGCTAGCGCCATCACGTACGTACGCAGCGCCAGCGCACCCGCGCGCGCGTGTGGTATACGCTCGTTTGCCGAGCGGCGAACGAAGAGAGCAAGGACGTCGTGCCCCTGCTGATGGCTGGCTAGGCTCGCTTTCTCCAACTCACGCTTCCTCCTCCCCTCTTGTGGTCGTGGGCATTGAGCTTTGTGGCGTTCGCAAGTCACCTCGCTCGACCGTTGTTGGCCTCGCAAGCTAGCTACTAGCTCTCTTTCTGTCTCGGACCAGCTAGTGGAGTAGTGGATGGCATTGGTAGCCAGCATAGGCGCCATCATTCGCCGTTGCTCCGCAAGCTACGTACGTACCTGCACCATGGCACCTCCGTCGTCCGCCGGTAGTGGCAGCACGCGTCCGTAGTACATAGTACGCGCCACCTAGTACTCACCACACACAAATTGTGCGATCGATCCATCGATCGATCACCACGCACTGTGCCAGGCTACTAGCTAGCGCGCCCGATCCTTCGATTAGCTGCGGGGTGTACTGTGGTACAGCATCGGGCATGTTTTCTTCCAAAATTTGGATGGCTCCGATCCGTGCACGGCCGGACTACGGTCTGCATGCATGAACTCTGCAACGAGAAAACGGTTGTTTGTTGCCGCCTGCAGGAATGCGGCCGGCCGGCGGACCTACTCCCGCTGGAACCCCCGCAAAACATGTGCTAACTAACGTAATAATAAAAAAAAACTTCAACGCCATTCATCTTTCGACGCGCTGCGCTGGACGACGGCATGCAGCAGCTTTTTGACGTGAAAAATGCTGCTAGGCCGCGCGCTGCCTGCCGTTTTGTGGCCGAGATGCTGGCTGGCTGCCGGGTGATTTTGGCGAATTGACCGCACACGGCCACAACCCGGCGGGCCGTACAGTGCAGGCGACGTGAGCCATGCGCGCCGTGCTGCTCCTTTAATTTTTTTTGCTCGCTTTGGTGTCTTCTGCTGCTGCTGTGGCTGTGATTTGTGAGCCTGTGATGGCATCCAATGTCTGCCTGTGAATGTGATCACGCACAACCAACTGTCGTCTGTGCAGCATCTGTACGACTAACTGTACGCACGCGCACAGCGGCACTGATGGCAGGCCTCCTTTTTCCCTTCAAGTACAAGAATCGGATCGGTTCCTCGAATCCGATGTGGGCCATTCGGCGACCGTGCTGCCCTGTTGTCTACTCTTGTTCTTCTCTCCAAGACATCATAGCAGAGCTCAAACTGAAGTAACCGTAATGCATGTATTTCTCGCGTTCAGTACTGGGTAACTTTCAGAGGCTTCAACTTTCCTTTTCTTATCTCGCGCTAGCTACCTGGTGACAGCAGACAACCACCACTCCTGCAGGCCTGTTATTGGGACAGGACAGTTTAGTATTCAAGGACCCAGCTATTTGGTCTAGTGGACACGAGTTACACGTAGTAAGTACTGAGTAATTAAGTGAGTATTCTTCCACGCACTAAGGTCCTTTTCCTGAATATATTTAAGGTAGCACCAATGTCAACACCCCTGACGCATGCTTTACTAGTACAACGTCCACGTACTGATGAACAGGTTAATTAGTCTCTAAACGCTAGCTTTTACGGCCGTTTACGCTAAATAAACACACACTGATACTGTTCACTGTTGTCGACGCCGCTTCTTTTTCCCCGACCCTGAAATGATTGAGTCTGGGCGAGCGATTCATCACAGCCATATGATGATGTCCTTCAGAAGTTACTGCCATATATCTTACGCGCCTTTCCTATCAGTTTTCTTTCTTTCCTTCTTTTCCTCCATCGAGGTCATTAACGAGAATGACGTAAGTGTGTTAGACTGTTAGTACTTTGCTTGAGTACATCTAACAACACACTGGCAAACGAGAGCGAATCCACCCTATATATGTGTGTTACTGTCAGGGTTTCCAGAACAAAATGATAGCAGTAGTAGTAGTACAGGCGGAAAAAAATGATTTGAGATCGGATCCGCTGTCATCACTGCCTTGATCTAGCCGTAAAACGACTGTTCATATTACAGTGTAGCGGAGCCGTGCAGTGAACTGAGGCTGCCGTGCGTCACTCAACGGTGACGACCACCCGTAATCTTTCTTCCGGGACGACAGTGCAACCCCAACCGTCGGCGGCCGCCGCTATCGGCGGATTGACGGGCAGACACCACCCGGCGATCACCCGTTCTAATTCCTCATTATTTATTATATATATAATTCACCACACATCGGAATCTGACGGGCAAAATCTCTGTAACATGTTCTGCCTCGCTTGCAGGGTAGTGACGTACGGATGGGATGGGACGCGGAGGTCGGCAGGCAGGCCATGGCCATTTACTAGTACACGCGACGTGATCGGTGAGGCTGATCCAGATTAGCGACGTGATTAGCTAGCTCGCTAGCTAGCCCAAGAGTGACCGGGCACCGGGTGGGGCGGGGCTGGCTTTGGCTGGCTGGCTGGTTGGCTGGCCGGCCGGCTCCGTGGCGCTGCCCGGATCCGCTCCGGCGCGGCGTTCCGTTTCTTTCCACAGTGGACCAGAGCACGCAGGCTGGCTGGGGCGCTGCTGGGCGATTGTTTGAAAGGAAAAAAATAGTAGGAAACGTGACGACGCGATGAGGTTGCTTTGCGTCGTACCACCACCACGGGCGCGGTCGTGATTGATAATTAGACGAAACTCGCGAGTCCACAGGCGCATTCATGGCGGGCTTTCCACAGTTGCCATAAGCAGTGTTTAGTCATTCGTAACAGGATTGGCAAGGAAGAGGGGAAAACGTACTGATGCAGAGGTCATGTCGCCAACTAACGCCGTGTTAAGGAGAGAGGGGGAGAACGGGAGGAGTTGCTCTCTTCCCCCTCTTTCTCTCCATTGCCATTGCGAGCCAGGAAAGCTCCCTCTTCTCTCTCTCTCTCTCTCTCTCTCTCTCTCATCCAGCACTATTTTAGGCCGCCACGGCGCCCACCATTTCCTCTCAGAAACGGGAGGGAGTTGAGGAGGTATCTTAAGCTCCAATTCATTGGCGCGCGCGCGACGCGAGCCCGGGCCGGCGCACTGCACCTTGCTTAGAACCCACTTGATCGCTGCCTCACCTTCTTCACCTTGTTCGTCTCTCACCTCACCTCACACACACCACCAGAGACAGTTGAGTGTGTCTGCGTGTGTGCAGGGCTGCGGGCAACTAGTTCTTGGTACGCACGCTTCCCCATATATACCCCCCGCGCAGCATACATAGAGCTTGCCACAAGCAGCCACACCGATCGCCATTGCAAGTGGCAGCGGTCGATCTCTGCGTGCACCGACGTTGCCCTTGCCCCCCGTCGTCGTCGGAGCAGAGACAGAAGAATGGGACGGCTCTCCGGCGGCGGCGGCGGCGTGCAGCCCAAGCTCCGCAAGGGGCTCTGGTCGCCCGAGGAAGACGAGAAGCTGTACAATCACATCATCCGACACGGCGTCGGCTGCTGGAGCTCTGTCCCCAAGCTCGCAGGCAAGCAAGCAAAACACTCTCACTACTGTTGTATTGCATCCATCAGTCTGTCTGTCTGTCTGTCTGTCGTCGTCTTCCTTCCTTCCACACTGCCATCCATGGCGCGCAGCCTTGCCTGAATTGCTGCCTTCTCGTTGTGGTGCCGTGCACCGTGCAGGGCTGCAGCGCTGCGGCAAGAGCTGCCGCCTCCGGTGGATCAACTACCTCCGCCCCGACCTCAAGCGCGGCAGCTTCTCGCAGCAGGAGGAGGACCTCATCGTCGCGCTCCACGAGATCCTGGGCAACAGGTCGGTGACACGCTGAGAGCCGACGCAATGCGTTCATCCAACCTCACTCGCCTAATGCGGCGGAGGGAGATAGCTAGCATTATCATTATCAAATTGGCAATCTTGTTCATGGCCGGCCTGATGGACTGGACTAATAAGCGAATTATCCTATCCATGCAGGTGGTCGCAGATCGCGTCGCACTTGCCGGGGCGGACGGACAACGAGATCAAGAACTTCTGGAACAGCTGCCTCAAGAAGAGGCTCCGGCAGCGCGGCGTCGACCCGGCCACGCACAAGCCCATCGCCGCGGGCGCCGCCGCGGAGGCGGGCGCTCGGGACAACGACCGTAAGCCCGGAGGAACCGCCACCACCGACGCCGACGCCGACGCCGACGGAGGCCTCGCCCAGAGCAAGCAGCAGCAGCCGGCGGCGGCCGTGTTCGACCCGTTCCCGGTGACCGACTTCGGCTTCGACCTGGGCGTGGCGGCATTGTACGCCGGCCCGTACGGCGACGACGTCGTCGTTGGCGGCAAGGCGTCGTCGCCGGACGCCGGGTTCGTGGCCGACTACAGCAGCGTGCTGGACGTGTCGGAGAACCTGGGCTACGGGGAGAGCTCCAGCAACAGCAGCAACTGGAACTGCGCGGAGATGAGCAATGCCGTGCTCGACAGCGAGGTGCTGCACTGGGCCTCTGGCGCCGCCGGCGCCGCAAAGCCGGAGCCCTACACGGAGCTGGAGCAACAGCACAGCGGCGGAGGCTACGGCAGCGGCGGCGGGGGGGACGACGACGACGCGCTGGACCACAAGTTCTTGCTGCCCTGTGGCCAGGAGCAGAGCATGGCGCATTTCGATTTCAACTTGGAATACTTCTGAATTCTGATCCTTTTTTTTTTCTTCTGTTTGCCCCTTCATTCATCTCTGCCTTTCCTCCCTGAAATATCCATCCATTATTCCCCTACGTTTTTACAGACAAGAGGAAGAAGAAGAAGCAGCATTTGGAAGATACCATTAGGGATTGTACGTAGTAACCAATATGTTAATTTTGTCTAGCCCATCCATGATACACACACTCTCTCTTTTTCTTTACTCCCTTTTTCTGCATACTCTGCTCCTGTTTGGTCAGAGGAACAGAAGACATTGGTACATACGAGATTATTGTGTACTACTACAATATACAAAGGTGTTTCTTTTTTGTAAAGAATAAATAAATTAAACCTGCAGTTATTTCCCCTGAGACACTAAACTTCACTTCACTTGTAGGAATACCACAGAAAGCACCTGCACTTTTTTTCTCTCTGAATTTTTTACTCCCCTCACGACCTGACTGATATTTTCTTACTCCTCCCTCTCATGCTCTGATATTTTTCTTTCTTTTCTCTCTCTCTCTCTCTCTCTCTCTCTCTCTCCTCGTGCTGGAGTACATGAACGGTTCTTGCTTGTTTACGTTACGCCGGTAGCTGTCGCGCTTTTATCCTTTTTGTCCTGATTTGTGTCTCACGAAACCAGAGTGGGAAGGTGGTAGCAGCAGGAGGAGTTGTTGTGACAGCAGGTGCTCTCCTCTTCTGCAAGGCAGGGCGATGGAAAATATTCAAACCAAAAACAGAGCCGCCGGCCATGCCAATGCGACCTGCTGCTGATCAAATCAAATCAGCCGCATTATTGGTTGGTTTAGTATCGGCGACGGACGGACGATGCTTGCAGCACACTCCCGTCGTTAAAGACGGGCATTGGCTTGTGGGCGAATCCTCCCCGGCACCGTCCCTTTCGGCAAGGTCATCACGTCAGTCCTAGGATCGGAGGGGGTTCCGCTCCGGGTCCGCTCCTTCACGGTTCTCGCTCGGATAGCATCGCATCTAGTACAAGGACAAATTGGATGGCTGGCTTCATTGTTGTTGACTAATGGCCACAGTTACGTTCCACAGGCGGCTACTACTACTAGTACTTGGAAGCTAGTAGCTACTGCAGAGGGGATGGACATGTCGCCATGTCGGTAGAGGGGATGAATGGGCGCACGTTAGTTTCGTTAATTACTCGCCATGGCAATGGCATTACCAGATCAACTCGTCGTGCAGCGGACGTCTCCGGAGGGCCGGCTGGCCGGCTGTGGCCGGGAGGGAGAGCTAAGCTCAGCTGAGCTGTGAGCGTTGGGGCCAGACGATCTGGGCCGCCTTTGGAAGGCGAAGGGCCTACTTTTGCGGGCATCATTTTTGGGCCAGCTCAGCCTTCATGTGCGGGGCAATTACGTGGCGGATAAACACCCTCCGGGGCAGCCTCATGTGCGCGCTAATCTGGGGCTATTTTTATGAGACGGCGAGGAGACACAAGTATGGACATGATGGAGCTTAGCTGGGGTGTAATGTAACCGTGCACGCACGTCAGGATAATGCCCTCAACTTAAGTGGCGCCAGCTCCTTGCACTGCCACCTGTCGCGCGGGGGATGCTAGGGCTTCACTCGTCGCGATCCGTCCTGCTTGTGTGCCGTGCCGTTCTCCCCTCGCAGTCACAGGCTCGCCGGAGCTACCACCGGCACGGCCGCACGGGCGACAGGCCGAGCCGCCGAGCAGAGCAGCAGCATGCGTTCTTGAGGCTGCCAGAAGACGAGGCCACTGCAGCATGCGCCACGCAGCGTGCCGCGCCATTCTGACCATCAGACTCAAAAATGGTGCAGAACGTCGAGGGCATCAACGATTCAGATTGAAAAATGAAGAGAACACAGTTGGCAAATAGAAGTATACAGATACAATAATGCTATTACTATCCACAAAGGAAAACGCAGCCACAGGTTATACATAATGCTGCATTGAGCGCAGCTCACAGATTCGAGTTAAATGCTCACATCTTCTACAGAAAATTAATAGTGGGATACTGTACTGCATTTTCCAAATGCTACCGTTAGCAAACAAACAAAGGAGAAAGCCACCAAAAAAAATCACCAAATCCCTTGTTACACGGTGGTCCATAGGCTTCAGTTTGACGGAGTAGCTTGTTGATTTGTGCCCGTTTCAACACGCAGGCTGTTTTCACGACGGTACATAGACTTTGCGCCCTGAGTTTATACATAAACTGTTAGTTAAATGCTGGGCCAGAGACAAGGTGCCATATAAAAGATTAATCCAAAGTTCATTATTCTTGAGCTCTTTTTTTTGGGTCGCAGCAAAAATAGATGGAGCAGGAGAAAACAAAAATAGAAACATACTTGGAATATCGTTCCGAGCTTTTTCAACGCTTTTGCTCGCAACTTCAGGACATCTTTGGAGACCGTGTTATCTCTCAGAACCTGAAATGCCAAAGGATCATAATTTCTAATTTAATGTGCATAGCAGCATGTATCTGCATGCAGTCTTTGATCCAAGAACTCTAGGGCCACTCAGGACTTACCGCTTGGCAGACACGTGAAAGTGTTGACTCAATATCAACAACATTAATTTTCCATAGTGAGCTAAGCATGGCATCTTTTTTCTCCTCAAAACTCTTCATGAGTTGCTCTTCGCTGTTCTCACTTCCCTCCATCTTTTTCATCCCTTCTTGAAGCTGTATCAGAGAGATGGCACCTACAACGGAAACTCGTTACCAGTAATGAGACCACACATGGACTGAACAAAGCACTAAAGGGTGTCCTTGAAAGTACCTGAAGCAGCATTAACCTGTGATTTAATGTGGTGTCCTTTGTCTCTAACCCACTCGGCTATAAATGGTACACCCATATAAATTCTACTTTTCCCGAGTTCTCTTGCTGCTTGCCGCACATAAATATACCCAATTGTGTGAAGCATAGCCTCACCAAATGCTGAAATTTTTGTTTGAGACAAGTTAAAAACTTGGAAAGCCAATACTGAAACATTATATGTTCAAGGAATAAAATATAGACATCAGAGGACCATCATCACTGCTTGCCACACAAATCTATTTGAACTAAACTAAAATATAGACATCAGAGGACCATCATCACTGCTTGCCACACAAATCTATTTGAACTAAACTAAATCTACTGTGTCTACCAGATACAACAACAACAACAACAACAACAAAGCCTTTTATTCCAAGCAAGTTGGGGTAGGCCTACTGTGTCTACCAGATGATGAATAAAATTGAAATGAAGTATTTGCGAGACACAGATGATGCCCTTGAAAAAAAACCACACCATGGTAGTTGTGCACAACAAATACATAATAGCATGATGTACCTGCTTCCGATAAACGCCTAGCTTCTGCACTTGCGTAGCTCACAAATTCATCCTTTCTCCCATCTACATATGGTTGAAGTCGGTCCTTCAGGCTCTGAGTAAGCTTTAGTTCTCTTTCTCTTTGTAACTCCTGTACCATAGCAAGTTACTTAAGTTTGACTTATAATCGCCAATGTGGATCCTAAATCAAACAATACCGCAGATGCAATTGATTCAGAAAAACAGTAGGAGGGCATACTTTTATCTTTTCTTGAACCTTTGCTCTTGCCTCTTGACTGTTTGAGTTTTCATCAACCTCCACTGAGGCTATGGATGCTAGAGCAAGCTGACCAACGTAGTCTTCAAAATAGTCACTTCCAAAAAGCATCCCAAAGACAGCAGCAGGATCCACCATGTTATCCCTGAATGAGTTGTAAACCAACTAAGAAAGTAAGAAAACAATTTACAGAACAAGGCACAAGTAACTTACATCCCTTCTTTTTTGCATAGAAGCATGTGTAGCATTACTATGAAAAGATTATGTTTCAAAAAGGAGTGTTAAGATTGCAATTGAACAGCATTCAATTGTCTGTTCTCCATAAAACAGGCATTCTTTTATAGCTTGCACATTCTGATGCTATCTACGTATCTATCCATCCTAAGCACTATCATGTTCTATGCCCCAAACCTGATAAATCACTTCAATCTGTACAGGCATGAGCAGACTGCCCTTTTACAGAGAATATATACTTAATATTTATCAAATATCAGAAATAAGTCATGACTTACTGGGGAATACCCTCCTTTCCGTACTTATCATAAGCCTCCTTTTTCCCAGGATCACTCAGGACTTGATAGGCCTCCCCAAGTTCCTGTTAAGATCAAGTGAAATTCAATATTCTGTAGCAGTCAAACCATAGTGACATAATACATGTGCAATACCAGTCAATAGTTAAGGTGTTCAAATCGGATAAAGATCAAACTGAAACTAGTAAAAAGCAACATCCTAACACATTCAGAAAATGCAGCACCGTCAGTGATGCTCGTAGTTAACACTTTTATTAAATGCTAACAACCAAATTTTGTGATTCTGTCACATGGGAAGCTAAGAATAGATGATGCTACCCTGAAAAGCTATGTTACCACTAGAAAAAATCAAAACAAGCTTTAGAACATTGATGATTTCCTTCCATAGCCAAAAGGCCTCAATGTTCGCTGGTTTCAGAGAATTTTATCTTCCGATAGAGCAAATGTTATTCGAGGGCAGTCAATGGCACCACCCTATGCCCCAACACGGAAAGGCGATACCAACATGGAGATGGAGTATATACATAACAGATCGAACACGGAAAGGCGATGCTCCAAGCTGTGGTACCACCTTTTCCCAACCTGGAAAACCTACCTGACGGGATAACAGATCGAACACGGAAAACCTACCTGGAACTTGAGTGCCGCGTCAGGGTTGCCGGGATTCTTGTCCGGATGCACCAGCTTCGCCTGAAGAAAACAGGCACCCAAACAATTGAGAAAGGCGTGTTGAATAGCTAGCTACCTATCGGCGTCACAACATGCAACGGTCGAGGCGCGAGGAGATGGTGGGGGTTCACCTTGATGTAATACGCCTTCTTGATCTCGGCGGGGGACGCGTCGACGCTGACCCCGAGCACGTCGTAGTAGGCGCTGTCCTTCACCATGGCAGGCAGGCAGGCAGCTCCTGGATCTCGCCGCGGGGAGCTCTCAAAGCTACATGCACCAAGAGACGGTGATTAATGCTAGCGGCAATGGAGGAAGCCGACGCTAATCGACGGGGAAGAAGGGCCGGATCTTTCCGCCACGAAAGAGAGGGTACCGGGATCGCTAGGGCCTTCTGGAAGTCTCTGGAAGGTTCCCGGGGAAGTGGAGAACGGTAATGGGGAATGGAATCACCGGATTTGGGGAAAATCTATCAAAATCTTCTAGGAAGCCAGGCGTCCAGCGGCGAGCGGGGAGCGAGCGGGGCGGAGTCGTCGGGGTGACGCGCGGTCGTGATGAGGAGGACACAGAACAGGACGACAGGTCCGTGAGCTGGGCCCCCACGTCAGTGTCGTTCCGGTCACGCGGTGGCACGTGGACACCGGACATGGACGGTGAACGCGTTTTCTACGAGTAGGCCGACAGCAGGTCCTGGGCGGGCTGGGCTGTTCCTCCACGGGAAGGAGAAAGTACTGGTGCATTGGGCTGGGCCAGGCCTTTCTGTGTGGCAGGACTGCCGGCCCCTCCTCCCCTGCTGGCTGCGGTGGTGGTGACGGCGCACGGAGGGAATCAAAGCAACCAGAACCAGAAACGGAACGGGACGGGAGTACCAAACCGGCAAAGTGAACGGAACGGAACCTCTCCTCGGCACCTCCCTCGCCTTGGTTCGCTGCTGTCGCCCGCCACGGGCCACGGCGCCTCCTCCAGTTCCTTGCCGCCGCCCCCAAAAATAGCGGAGCGCCCCCAAAACCCTAGCCTGCCCGCCATTCCCGCGGCGGGGCGCACCACGAAGTCTTCTTTCTTCTCCGCCGCCCCACCGCTCCCGCTCGGACTACCGCCGCCGCCCCACACCCCGTCGCGCGGCCGAGCGACGGCGCCCACCCGCCTCTTCCGCTCCGCCCCTCCCGCGCCGCCCCGTCTCTCGTCGCCGCCCCGCCTCCCTTCGTCGTTCCTGGCCGCCGGGCTTCTTCTCCGTCGCCGGCTACGCGCGTGAGGAGGGAGGAGGAGCCGCGGCGCGTGGATCCAGGGGCAGCGGCGTCCATCCCTCCCGCGTGAGAAGGGAGAAGGTGCCTGTGAGATCTATTTTTTTTTTTTTCAGCTCCTCCATCTCTCGCAGCTCTCTCTCAGCGCGTCTGCGGAGATTCGTCGGTAGCAAATATTCATCGGTCTTTCCTCCGCAGGTCGAGTTTTTTTTTTTTTTTTTTTTTTTTTAATATATGAGCAAATATAACAGGTTCAGAGGGCTGTGAGGTCTCCATTAAGCTTCTTGAAACAAATGAAAGTGCTCGTTGTGATTTTCTGTGCTTGATTCTTAAATTGATTTGGTGATAACAATTACTGAAAAAAGGTATTCTAGGCAATTAGTCCATCTACCTAGGAATAAGTTGAGAAGTGATAAGTTATTGAATGACTATTTAGTCACAATTATTGAACGAGATGTTTTTTCCAAGGATTTGTATTCTACTTTTCGAAAATATTGCTGTTTAGTGTTTACTGAATTGTGGATGGCTGAAATTTATATCTGCATACCAAGTGATTGGCAAATTGTAGTTGTACCCTGAAGTCGAAGTTGAATCATTTTGTCTAGATACACCCTGCATCTCCTGCCCAAAAGTCCTAGGTTGCCACCTAATGATCAACAGGCAAGAGAAACAGATTTCATATATCAGCGATACAAAAATATACTGTATATTTGTCACACATTTCAACTTTAAACCCTATTTTGCTTTTGTACACTGTTCTCCTAAATTTTCTTATGTATACTGGCTACTTCTTGCATGGAGCGTTATAGATTGTAGTGACCAAGTGTTTTACCTTATTCTTATTCTTGCACAGCTTGCCCTTCAATGGAGACTTCCAAAGAACAGGCTTCCAAGGACTATGCTGATTTTGAGGAGAAAGTTAAGAAGACGATATATATTGACCAGCTTTCTCCTCAAGTGAAGGAATCGGCCATCAAAGCTGCCCTTGCACAGTGTGCAAATGTTGTCAGTGTGGAGTTCATTGTCAACTACACAATCCCATACGAAATCCCTTGTGCCGCATTGGTGGAATTGGATGATGATGTGCAGGCTAAGGCTGCTGTAGAATTGATGAATGATTTCCCATTCATAATTGGTGGGATGCCAAGGCCTGTAAAAGCTACATATGCCAAGCCTGAGATGTTTCATGATCGCCCTCCTTGCCCTGGCCTTAAAAAAGATTTCTGCTGGGTAAAACAGGGAGATAAGGACTATGAAGCGATGCAGAAATTGAAAAACCTTGCAAAGAGGCAGGAATCTGAGAACATGGCTCTGATAAAGGTAAATGTTTAGTTGTTTTGTGACTGCTTTCAGAAAACTGTATTTGTGCCTGCCCTTTTTCAGTGTATGGTTGAAAAACCTTTGATCTTTTGTGTTGTACTTCCTCCATTCTGAATCAAAAGACGTTTACGCTTTTCTGGATGCATTGCTTTTGCTATGTATCTAGACATAGTGTATAGCTAAACACATAGCAAAATCAGTGTATCTAGAAAATCCAAAACATCTTATAGTTTGGAATGGAGTAAATTTGGTTAGAATAAAAATGTTGGTTTTACTGGCTGCTATGTTATTTTCATGGTTAGACCAAACATGAAACATAGAGACCCCAAGTGCTTTCCATTTATAATCTTTTATTTTCAGAAGCGTAAAAGTTCCTTCCATTAATCTTAGAATATAATATAACAATTGGGAACTTCCTTTCATATGGAAGTAACATCCGTTCCATATGTGATATTAACCTTGAGTTTTAATGTGCACAAAAATATATGATTATTTTGTTCATGAACTTCATTCCTTCTTCTCAATGCTATAAACTAGCTGTTTGTGGGGGCGCCTCAAAGGAAGAGGAGACTATCAAGAGTAATTGTGACTAGACACGGACCACTTGTTAAAAGTATGCAAATTTTGTAAATTTCGTATTGACAGCCAAGTGCATATGCACTGCATTTTTATCATAATTTACCAATAATACTGGAGGCCTGTCTCTTATAAAAACTGTACACATGTAAGTTTGGTGATTGTCCAAGTATTTGGTGATTGTCCAAGTACTGTATATACGCTTAACTACAATATTGATTGTTATTGTGGTGTTACTTGGATGTTTCGTTTCATTGAGAATATTATATTATTACATGACAATGCTTATGTGGAACTGTTTTTACTTTTCTGTCCAGAAACTGTTGGAAGAGGAGAAGGAGCTAGCGAATCGGCAGCAGGAGTTGCTTGATGGAAACTGCAAGAAGTACGACATGCTGGAAACTCTGGTGCAAAATGGAGGCATGAAGAATCTTGCTCAGCGCTACGGAATTAACTTGGACGACTGATGAGTCCTTGATGGAATTGTTACATTGATGAATCACATCATCATGCGTTAGTTTAGTCTGGTAGCTGGTAGCCTCTGGTGTAAAGACTGACCCAAATTAGTTAGCAGCTGTTGCGTTAGAACCTGATAACGCCAGGCAGACGCAGTGTAACCATTTTGTCTTTGTCTCTATGGCCCCAGACATGGCAGTTAAACTGGAAGTATCAGCTGCTGTCTCTTGTGTATATATTGCCACCTGAAATCCAATCTTTACTAGTAGGATACTTCGCGCGTTGCTGCGGGTATAAAGTAGAAATGTAAGGAGTTGATAATGGTCGAAACTAGAAATTAGTAGATACATATATATATATATGAAACTAGAAATTAGTAGATACATATATATATGGATGTAGTAGGTCAATTGTGGAGGTTACATCCATTGACATACACGGTATAGATTATTTGAATTGGCCATCACCCAAATCTTATCTACCCGAACCCCCACCCCTATTATATTTGAGGGTCATTTCCCTTTCAAAATTTTAGAAGTTTTCCTTTATAAAATTATGCATGTTTTGAAGGACCATGTAATCCATGTGATATGTAGTTTTGCTAGGTTTTTGTTTACAAAAGGATTTTTACTTAGAAACGGTTTAAATTATCGAAATATATCCGTGTGGGGTCTTGTTTTGAAGAGTTTATTGCGGGGAATACCATGGCGCAATTGGATTTTAATTATGATACTTGGTTTAGGTGCTATGTCTTTTTTTTTCTATTTCAAAAGAAAACGCTAATGGGAGATAAATATGTCTTAGTGGAGGTAACTTTTTTGATGATTTCAGCTGACATCACTTTTAAAGTTTTAACCAATCATAAGCCAGAGAATTTCTTAGTGGGGGTTAAGATTATAGGAGTTATAGATTCCGTCCATGCTCCAGGTTAATTATTAATTATATGATTATTATTATTGATTGATGAACGAAAAGGTGGAGTCGGTGAACGCGTTTTTCTACGAGTAGGCCGACAGCAGGTCCTGGGCGGCTGGGCTGGTCCTCCGCGGGCCGCGGCAACACCAATGAGGTAGGATGCCGCGAGCCCACTGCCGGCCCACATGAGGGAGAAAGCACTGGCGCATTGGACTGGGCTAGGCCTTTCTATGTGGAAGGATTGCTGGCCCCCTCGCCTCCTGCTGCGGTGATGGTGAGCAGTGAAAGTGACCTGATGCTGTGAATGCGATGCGATGCGAGAGCAGCAAGACCATACGGTACTGTACGGCCGTACGTGCATTTGCGGTCGTTTCCTCGAGATGCCGATGCCGTCCTCGTGTCTTTCTGGATCTGGCGTTTAATTTCTTGCTCGTCTTTGGCGTTGTTGATTCAGATCTCCTGACCAGCCTCTCTTTCATCATGTCCTTTGCTTCATCATGACAATCGAGTACTATTGACAAGTCTGCATTCACCACAACCAGCAGTAACTACTAACTGCTAGTCTGCAGCTTTCTCAAAGTCGATATAATAGTAGTGACCGTGATGGGATCACATAATCTCAGGTTATGGAAGGACTGCTGCTGGTCTGCTGATCCTTGAACAGTTGAACTTGAAGCTCATCAGCTCTCGCCAGCTGCTAACTAAACCTGATCTGAATGTCCCCATCATCCTCCGGCATGTCAGGCAGCTGTGCCTAAACTCCTTTTTGTAACCTTTTTCTTTTGGGCAAAAAACTTTTGTTAACTTTTTAGGTGAGCTTTTCTGTCTGCTGCTCAATGCATTATAATGGCGGAGTGCCTACCTTTCATCGATCTGTACGCAACACAAATGCAACTGAGGCTTGCCAAACGTCGATCTGTATGTACAGTCGTACAGAAGCAAACTGACAACTGAACTGAACTGTCTGTCCTGCAGCTGGTTTCAGTGCATTAGGGAGAACGCCGGCTGAAGCTGCCTGTCCCCAACTCCATTGCTTATTTTATGTTTCAATTCTTCACAACGCAGGGCAAAGAACGAGTAGTCAATCCTGTTGTATCTCTGGTTTGCAAATGGCAAATCTAAAAGAGTCAACAATCGTTCCAGTATCCAAGTTCGTGAGCTGCATTAACACCCTAATTATGGGTTTTCAGAAAAAGATTAAAGGAGCAACTGCCCCAACAGGGACCCCCTAACCTCCTCCAGCTAACGGCAGACAAAATGATCATTATAAAATCATCAGTTGTTTCTTTTGAGGTGATTATCCAATAAATCTATTTCGTAGTGGATTCTGTATGTACTCCCATTATGTCGAACAGGTCCAGGCGTGTTATTCCCTGAGCACCTACTACCCTACCATTCCTTGAAAAGTTCTTGGCCTTGTGAATCCATGCATGAATCACAAGCCAGATTGTTGATCCCCATTTGAAAATTTTAATAAATACTTGTTTGGAACCAGTCATGTCTGTAAGCCTCTTTCTTGGTTCAGACGAACAGAGATTTTGCTAGTGCCTATTAGCTACAAGTACATAGGAAATGTCATATATCATAACGTCAAAATATGGCAGAATTCATGAATTATTGTAGGGTAACGTGGCTTTGATAAGCTTAGTTGCTGCTGCCACTGCCAGGTATGCAGCCGATTCAACCATTTTTATAGATAAAAACTCGGTGCATCAACATCACAATGAAACGAGATTGGAACGTGCGAGCGGTTATCGTTTGTGTCACAATCACCGGTAAAACCACGAGGTCTCACTTGATTGATACTTTATACTATGTTATAATTTGGCCGTAACATTTTCCTGCCTTTTCTGTTCCATTCAGAATACTTTGGACTATTCTGTCCACAAAGAATGGAAAGGAGCAAATTCTATAAATAATATCAGATGAGCCGTGAAAAACTGAGTTTAGTCACACACCACAAGGCATATATGTGTTTCTTTGCTTGGTCCTATTATATATATAACCTTTATAACAAAGCATGTGCTCTCTTTAATCTTTTTGTCCTTCAGGCTTTCATCAGATCACACTACAAACTTGTTTGATTTGCCAACAACCCCGTTTCCCGTATGATGTGATGACAGCAGAAAACTGCTTTAACATGGTTCACGGGTGTTTTGCAATCAGTGTAATGACAACTAAAGATATTCAGGTTAGGTAGCGTAGGTTCAATGGAGCGGATGCAAAGGCAGACATGGACAGAAAGTTCCCTCGATGCCGACCCCATTGATGTGCCCATTTGTTTGGTCACTGTTCTGATTGATGCCAGCAGAAGAACACAGGACAGTGAGCACTTCAATCATCTCCTCTAGCTTATCTGCCTGTTCTTTAGCTTAAGAGAGCACAATGGCAGGCTACTGTACAGGGCGACTACTAGTACTACGCATCTCAACAGGAAATTTACTGTTATTTCAAGACAGTAAGTTCCATTTAGAGTTCAAACCTGTGGTGCCGGATTGAGACATGGAAATTACCGCGGTGAAACCATCAATGAGCTTTGGGGTACCACATGACGAGGTATCTATCTATCCAAGGCCGCTGATATTAGCATTTTTTTTATTGGTCTGTTCGGGAACAGGCTACCGTTAGTATAAGACAACAGAGTATGGCCAAAAAAGTTCCTTTGTTGTTGTAGCCACGAAATTTATACTAGTTTAGTTACTTTCCTTTTGGTAAAAACAACATGGCATGGAGCAGCCGCAACTGATCAAGAGAGACAGCAAAAGAATATCAAGGTCATGTTCCTTCTTGTTGTAGCCATGAATTTAAACTAAAGAAATTTGCTATGGTACTCTCAAATAACTAAAGAAGAGCGTTCTCTTACAAATTGTAGCTTTCTCTGATAATGATGGCATGCATGCATGCAGTGCGTTTAGAAACTCCGTGATTTTAGAAAGCCTAGCACGCTATGACCAGGACGAGCCGGTTAATAGAATTTTCTTAAATTCTCAAATTGAAAGTTTTCACTTTATAATCGACGGTTCCTTGCCTCTATACGGTAAAAAGTGTGCGAGACCCTAAACCAAAAATTCCTTTTTCTTTCAAATTATAAGATATTTTTATTTTTTTAGATATATTATTTTTACTATACATTTCTATATATACACTATGTCTAAGTACATAGCAAAAGATTATATCTAAAAAAATTAAATATTTTATAATTTAGGATGGAGGAAAGTACTGGTCTAGTTATTTCCTTTTGGTAAAAACAATATGGCATGGCATGCAACAGCATATAACTGATCGAGAGAGACACCAAACGAATATCAAGGTAATAACAACACACCACCGGTGAGAGAAACATACAAAAATAAATGGATAAAATTGCACATTGTGGTATGCACTAGGAGTACTTTACAAAGAATATGTCAGCATCATATATTTAATTTCAAATTCGTTTTCTCCCTAAAAATAATCAGGGAACCACCAGCAGCTGTAGACCAGAGAAAGGAGAGGAGTTTGGCCAACTCCAAACCAAAAACCAATCACGACCTGGCCAAGCCTTCCTCCACGCGTCACATCACCGGCACATGTTCCTTGAACGCGGTCTACGGTTCACGGCCACTGTCCTGTGGGGCCCCTGAAATCGTGCCGCGACACACGCTTCCATAGATCCGCCAAATCCTATGTAACCGAGCCCTACCAGATGCCTCAAGGCACCTGGGTGCAACGGGTCCATGGACCGGACACGTGCGTGATGGGCAGCTTGACCGTGTGCTCGGCTGGTCCGATTGCATGAACCGGGTCCACCTGGGAAGTGGCCGGAACCTCCTCTTCTCCTCGCATCTCCCTCCGGAGTCTCCCCCCTCCCCTCCCACCCATTGAAAAGCAGAGCGGCAGAGCCTGGCTCTCCCTCTCCTCCTGGACAAAATCATCAGCTCCCGAAATCCAAATTGGAACAGGTAACAAAGAACCCCACGAAATCCCCCGAACTGTTTCCTCCCCTGGGTTCGCATGAATTTTATGAAGCATCTTCATTGGAATTAAAGTTTCGTCTTTTGGTGCACAGTTCATCAATTACAGTGCTTTTCTCCCGAATAACCAGTTGCAGGGGATTCTGAGCTCGAGGTTTGTTCCGCGGACCGATTCTGGTGGCGGCGGACGGGATGTCAGGCCCCCTCGATCGATTTGCTAGGCCATGTGAGTATGAAGCGCTTCTCTCCGTTGGGACACGATCAATCGGTTCCGACGAATTAGTGCATGCTATTATTGGTTCATCTCGTTCTTCCTTGTTTCTTATGGAGTTGAGTAAATTTCGGTTTGGGTAATAATTCTCTTCTGTGGGGAATAACATTATAAATTGTTCTTGCATGGTTATACTCTTACAGGTTTGGGGCCTAGAAAAAAAAATCCGACGTACTTTTGTTATTGAAAAAAAAAATCTCAATACAGAAGTAGATTGCTTACCAACTGGCTAAGCTTTGCATGTTCTTATTAGAGGACTTGAAGCTTATGCTTGAAGTTGGCCACCTTCAGCTTCAAGGATAACCACAAAATAGAATATGAGTTAATGCAGATAATCGACATATAGCAATGTTGTAACATGTGCAAGTTAATAAGTTCATAAATCAGTCAACCAGTCCATGTCTCGACAATTGTTACCATGTACTGTTTGCGTCTATGAAGATATGTTAAGACCTGTATTAACTTCTCGCACTCTCACCCTTTCTCTCTCTGGTTTACCATTGATGTAATCTAATAGACAGGTTGCAGTTCTAGCGTCTCAGCGTAAAGCACAATTTTCTGTCTAGTCTTACCCACCTCTACTAGTAACTGCTGCTATGGAACAAAATAGCTTTCTTTGCGTTGATTTGGAGATGGAAAATTGAGACAGCCTGTGCAGGTTTTGAAGGGCCTGTACATAATGATGAAAGGAAAGAGAGCAAATCCGATGCAGACAACTCAGAAGGAGACAAGAAGACTAAAATCGGATCTTTCAAGAAAAAAGCAATTAACGCGGGGAATAAATTCAGGCATTCCCTGAGAAGGAGAAGCAAAAAGAAGACCGAAAGGGGGGATTCTATCAAGGACATAAGGGATATTAAAGAGCTTCAAGATGTTGAGACATTTCGACAATGCTTAATTGATGAGGATTTGCTGCCATCACAGCATGATGATTATCACATGATGTTAAGGTAAAACACTTCTTGTTCACTGTTTTTTTTTTTTCTTTTCTTTTGAATGACCTTCAAAAGGAAATTAGTTCCTTGTTCACAAGGTTTCGATTTTTTCTTTATGATCCTTATATTCTTCCCCTTTCACACCTTCCCAATAGCCCCACACTAAACCTTGCACATGTGCTCAAGCAGCCATGATTAGAAGAAAGTGATTGCTATCCTAGTTGACTGGGATTCTCATTTGCATTGCAGATTCCTAAAAGCACGGAAATTTGAAGTTGAGAAAGCTAAGACTATGTGGTCAGACATGCTTAAATGGAGGAAGGAATTCGGGGTTGACAAAATAGAGGTAAAGCTGAAGTTAAAATAGCATATCATAATATTTCATAGTTATCAATCTTGCTCAGATTAACCTCTCTATTTGACCCTTCTTGGCCCTACACCTCAGGAATTTGACTACACTGAGTTAGATGAAGTTACGAAGTATTACCCACAATTTTATCATGGGGTAGATAAAGAAGGAAGACCTGTCTACATAGAGTTAATAGGAAAAGTTGATGCGAACAAGCTATTACAAGTAACAACTTTAGATCGGTATGTGAAATACCATGTCAAGGAGTTTGAGAGGTGTTTCCAGATGAAATTTCCAGCTTGCTCCATTGCAGCAAAAAAGCACATAGATTCGTCCACTACTATTTTGGACGTGCAAGGCGTGGTATGCTGCATTATATTATAGCCAAATATTCTTCTTTAAAATATAATGCCACATTGCTAAGAGTTAATACTTTGTTCTTTACTTCTTTGTAAATTAAGGGTTTCAAGAACTTCTCGAAATCTGCCAGGGAATTAATCACACGACTACAGAAGATCGACAGTGATAACTACCCAGAGGTTGGTAATGCTGTCAAGGGTCCTGAATGGCAAAGTTTTGTTTCAGCATTTTTGAAAAAAAAAAATCAAAGAATTTCCATTAATAATTTTATTAAATTCAAAAGAAGAAATATACTTCCTTCTTGGTACTATGTTTATCTTGGCCCAACTTTACAACCCCTAATGCATTTTGGATGCTGTTACAGACACTGTGCCGGATGTATATAATTAATGCTGGCCAAGGCTTCAAGATGCTGTGGAACACAATAAAATCATTCCTTGATCCAAAAACTGTTTCCAAGATTCATGTATGTAATGCTTTTTTAAGCATTGATTTGATTGCATCTTTCTTGAGTATTTTGATATACAAATAATATTCAGTTATTGACCCTTTCTCATTTTCTTTTGAAGGTACTTGGGAATAAGTACCAACATAAGTTGCTTGAAATAATTGACGAGTGGTTAGTATTTTGTTTCTTGGCCATATATTTATGTTGTTTACTTCCATTATAATTTCTGCTGCATGCATGCAGTGAATTGCCAGAATTTTTTGGCGGCAAATGCAACTGCATTGAAGGTTGCCAAAGATCTGACAAAGGTCCTTGGAAGGATCCCAACATAATAAAGGTAAAAAAATATCCCACCACTTGACCCCAGTCCCCAAATATTATGAAAAAGAAAACATGAATAAATATCAAAGAAGAAAAAAGGAGATGTTTCCATATGAGACTTTCACCTGGACAATGTCTTCTGCTGCTAACTTGACGCATCACCAATTTGTGCAGAGAGTGCTTAATGGTGAGGCAAACTATGGTAGGCAAATTGTGACCATATCCAGCACTGATGGGAAGATAATCAGTTATGCTAGGCACCCAACTGTAAGTCTGTGAATGCTTGAGTGTACAAATTTCGAGAAAGATCATTCTCTATCCTTAGTCAGTGCTTACCCCATTATTTATTTTAATGAAGCAGAGAAAAGGCAGTGATGCATCTGCCGAGTCTGGGTCTGAAGTGGAAGACGTAACATCTCCTACTGCATCAAGGAATCTGATTGCACATCCTATTTTGACCCCTGTTCACGAGGAGGCAAGTGACTAACCCTGTACAGATTAGTGTATGGATAAAACCTGACTACTGGCATCATCTGGGAATTGTTGATGAAAGGTCACTAAGTTATAATCATTCTGTAAACATTCATTGAATGGGGGATGGTACTACACCCCCTTTGTTTTCCTGTTCCTTTTGGTAATGTGGGATTTTCACCAGTTCGCTTTCCAAACAAGATGGAAAAGTTAACTTTGGGCTGCTCATTTTGAAATGCTATTGCCATTTTTGTTATTGTCTACCAGACTACCAGTATTAATTTGTAATCTCTGTTGCCCTCCAGTCAAAATTGTCAGCACATGGCTCCGCATTTGTTCCTCATGCTTCTATTGAAGAAAGCATTCCTGTTGTGGACAAGGTTGTCGATGATGGATGGGGTAGTCCTAGAACTCAAGCTTCTTCTTCAGGTATTATATGTTTTTATATAATTGTTTCTTTTATTATGAATATCTTACCTAAGGTTTTTGTTCTTCATTTTACCCTTGTTCAGTTTAAGTTAGTTCATGTGTGTTCCCACAAAAAATTCTACTATTTATAGTCTATAGATAGATAATAAAATCCAGCGGAAGTATCTAATGATGTACTTCATCAATCCTAAAAACTTTAACTCCTATGCCAATGTGCTTACATTTACACCAATGTTGTTTCGAGCTTTTGGTTGACTACTTTTCTTTGCTCTTAAAAAGGAACTTTGAGGGCCTCAGAATACAACTTAAGCTAGAAAGTGTTCTCTAGTTTTAGGATGTAGTTCTTCAAACCACGGAAGCATGTGATACAAATGCAAGAATATTGTTCTGTATTTCGTTCAAAAAGATATTGTTCTGTATTCCTTTGTGCCGAACCCTGAACCTTTTATAATTCTCCACACCAGGTTCATTGTCCTTGGGAAAATATGGCACATTTGAAGGATTCGAGCTCAAATTATCACATGGCTGACATTCCTGATCATGACCCTTTTTGCCATGCTTTGTTCTGTCCCAAGCAAGATGGCTAGAAGGATCTCTAACCAATCTAGTAAGCATGACGACTATCGTGTTGAGTATCCTCAAGAACAGGAGTACAAAGAGGAGTTTCGACCTCCATCTCCTGCCCCATCCTATACAGAAAAGGATGTACTTTCATCGATGCTGAGACGGCTAGGTGAGTTGGAGGACAAGGTGCAGGTGCTTGAAACAAAGCCTTCTGAGATGCCATTTGAAAAGGAAGAATTGCTCAATGCAGCCGTCCGCCGCGTGGATGCATTGGAAGCTGAGTTGATTTCCACAAAGAAGGTAAGCTTGTTCTGTTTAAACTTGCTGTGTTCCATCTTTGATCTCATTTGGTACAAATTCGAACTGTCTGTTAGACTGTTACTCAATGACAATAATACATGATAAATATTGTTCTAGCCCCTTTTTTTTTCTGATTAATAAGTTAAATAATGGGCTGGGATAATGTTTATTCCATCATATAGAAAAAGGAAATGCTAACAAGGTTGTGAACTTAACTATCTACTCCAATTTCTATGCGCAGGCCCTTTATGATGCTTTGATGCGACAGGATGAGCTACTCGCGTACATTGACAGGCAGGAGCTGATCAAATTTCGTGTATGTTACTGTTCTCCCGCCCTTCTTTCTTATTCCATCTTTCGAGATATAATGTTTATTATTACGTTTCCACTCACTCAATATCTGATCAACTTATTGACCTTATTAAAGTAAAGCTACTCACTCCCAACTAATTGATTGTTGGCCCTATGTATGCCTTCTGCAGAAAAAGAAGTTCTGCTTCTAAGATTTAACCGTGGAGCAGCTGTTCATGTCCAGAGCCGTTCGTGTATATTGGATTGCGGCTAATATGTTGAATGTAATCTGTCTATCTGTAGAAGTGTGTAACGGTGTAAGTATAGAGTAGGAAACAAAAATAGGTGCGTTGTGCACCTTCGCTTCCCCTCTCCTCCTACGTATACCATGTTCCGAGACGAGTTGTGCAGGCCTACTGGAACTGGAACGAGGAGTTATTCAGGTCAACAATGTGTTGTCTGTGTGGTCCAGGCTCCAGCACTTGTGTGCTCGCCTAAATTGTAATCTTGGAAGTTGGTGCATAGTTGAATGCCTGCTAATACGTACTCCCTCCTTCCTAAATTATAAGTTATTTTTATTTTTTGAAGAGGCAAAAGAATCTCAAGTTTAATAAAATTTATATATTAAAATAATTATATTATGATACCAAATAAGTAGCATTAGATTCTTCATTAGTATACATATTTAATATTACAAATGTTAGTAATTTTCACTATAATTTTAGTCACGCTTAAAATGCTTAATTCCCTAACAAAATAGAAAAACTTATAATTTAAAACAGGGGAGTAATTATAAATAGGGAATGTATCTAGTGCAAAATAATTTTCCATGAAAACCCCGTGCAAACCACGGCAAAAAAAATCGTCTAAATTTACTAAAAAAATCACACATATAGATGATATGATGATACCCTTGTAAAATATCTTGTCCAAACTCAACTTCGTTTGTGAGATATAAAAATAATAAAATTCAAGCCAGTAAAGTTTGTCCGGATGATTTATTAGAAATTTGTTATTTTTATATCTCACAAACGAAGTCGAGTTTGGACAAGATATTTTACAAGATTGTGTAACATCACATCATCTACATGTGTGATTTTTTTGGTAAATTTAGATAGTCTTTTTTTGCGTGGTTTACACGCAGTTTTCACGGGAAGTTAGTTTGCACTAGATACATACCCTTATAAATTAGATCGCATGTGCTCATATTTATATATATAAATTCTTCATTAGTATACATATTGAATATTTCAAATGTTAGTAATTCTCATTATATTTTTTTAAGGATTACACAAGACAACGCAGACACTCACACTCATCCCTATGAACACATGTACGCAAACCCTACCCCTATGAGCACCTCCGAAGGATTAAACCGGCAGATCTAGAGATTCCCGAAGTCACCACTGACGCCTTGTCGTTGATGGGAACGTTGCTTATCACTGCATAGCCGCCGATAAATCCGAGAAAAATCCCAGAAAAAGGCGCGAGCACCAAAATTTCTCTCGGGTAGTATTCCCTTTGGACAGTCCTACCACTAGAAAAACTTATAATTTTAAACAGAGAGAGTAATTATAAATTAGACCGCATGTGCTCATATTTATATATATATAAAATAAAATGATAGCAGCACCAAAAAAGGGCCCTCTCCTGCAAACATATAGCATAATCTATTTCCATGGGTCTATTCATCGGTTACTCAGAATCATATCATGTAGCATAATATTTTCAAGCAATCATCAAGTTTCGAGGGATATATATTTTTAAATCATATATCATTATAGCCGTACCAAACGGATGTAAGCATATAATTTCATATTTGTACAAAAATTTTGCTTGGACATTTATTTTTCGTAGAAATGAATTAAATTTTGGAGCAAAGTAAAAATAAATTAATAAAATATTTTCAAAAAAATAATAATAAAGAAGTAAGAAAGGTCGTGTTCCTCCTCGAGTCGCTCCTCCTCGTCCCAACAAGGCCTAACAGCAGCAGCCCAGCAACCAGGAGCGCCCATTCAGCGTCCTCCAGGCTCCAGCCGTCCAGCGGCAGCGGTGAGGTGGGGCAAGCCGCAAGTCGCAATCGGTCAAAGCCCATTGAAGCCAGAAGCCAGAACCCTAAACCCTCGGCCCACTGCCTTCCCCACCCGGCCGCCGCCTCTCTCGGCGCTCTCCGCCGCACGAACAAAACCCCCTCCCCCCGCGTTCGGACTCCGGCCGGGGTCGCAGCAGGCAGCCCGCCTGAATCGTCTTCGTCCTGGCTCTGGGCTCGCCGCGCTGCCGTATCGAGCATTCGCTCCGGCGTCCGTCTCTGCTAGGTTTGGCCTACTCGTGCCCACGAGAGTCCGGCGAGGAGGGACCCCGCACGCGCGGAGTCTATCATGGCTGACGGGCAGCCTATTCAGGTTGGTGTCTGGTTCTCCCAGCTGTGAGCCTTGTGCTTTTTATTACCTCCCGAGTGTTCTCCAGTATGCTGTTGTTAGTTGTTCTGTTCAGCCGAGGAGGTTTTCTTTCATGATCACCACTAGCTTTCATAAGTCAGTGAGCAGTAGTAGTTAGAAAACTTTGCCAAATGAACGGGCTCGGCAATACAAACAGCTATTAGCTACAGTGAGGTTGTTAATTCATACTAACATGACAATTGACAAATAATCTTACTTTTTACCAATAAGTTTCCAACATTTATACTAGAAATTGAGACTGGGTTGGGGATTTGGGATTAAGGTTTGTTGGTTTACCTGTTCTGGTGGAGGTAGGAAGATTTGAGGCACCACCTACAAAAATTGTAGAGGCTTGCTGGTGGGTGTGGAGGTGGCAGGTCGATGGTGGGAAGGTTGGGCCACCCGCCACCAGACTCGAAGGATATTTCTGGCAGTCGGGGAGGAAGCATGGACGGAGGAGGAAGGTGCTGGCACACCGCGGCGCCTGGCGGGGAGGTGGTGGAGCGACAGTAGCAATGTCGCGTCGAATGGTGAGCAGATAAGAAGAGGAAAAGAAGGCACATGATATGAACCATTAGATTTGGATTGGGCGATTAAAATAAGTGACTGATAAACAAACCAAATTCAGTCAACCTTTATGTAGATAGACCCATTTGTTCTTCACTAGACATGATGTGTAGACTTGTAGTGACCTTTTGTTATCCGGTGTTACATTTACATTACAGTTTGCATAAACAGTAGCAACTACAGTGAGCAACAAAAGATCTAAATGAAATTTTATATTTAAGTTTTTTGAACTTAGCTTGATGCTAAGCCTCAGTACCTAGTACCATATTGGACTTAGCCGCTATTGAAGGTTTTGTGCAGTTTTGTTTTTTAAGTTTCAGTCCTGTTCGCAGAATGCCATTGCTCTTTCTTTTGTGCTTTACTTCCTTCAAGAAAATGTATTTTCATTGTTTGTATCATTATAATTGAAACTCTTTTTAAAGTTATATGCAAACTACTAGTTTCAGTTTCTTTAGATTATTGATGCCACGCTATGGTCATACTCTTGCGGCTTACGTTCCTCTATTAATAGTTCAGTGGCTGATGTTACATTATTTACTTCTTGAGCAGGCAGCATCAGAAGAAGTGGATTCAATCCACTTCAGCTTCTATAGTGATGATGAAATTAAGAGGATCAGCATTAAAAAGATCACCAAGTCAGAGCGCCTTGATGCCAAAAACCTTCCTGTGCCAGGTGGATTGCTGGACCCTGCAATGGGACCTATCAATGATACGGATATGTAAGTTCCTTGTCCCACTTTTGAAATCCTGTTTCTGGACTTGGCATCTTAGTTATGGTTCAGAGTCCTTGATATCATTTTACAAGGAAGTGAAATTGTATTTTCTTATGTTCTAATACCGTTTTCTATATTTCACCCCAGGAAAATCATATGGTTTTGCCTCAGTATATATAAAATATATATAAAATATTTCAGTTTATTAGAAGTTGAGTACCGTCTGTATTGTATCTTTAGTTGCTGTCTTGAAAGATTATGACATGGTTGGATTGGATTTGGTTAAGCCAAACACTGCCAGAGGTGCTGTCCACTTCTTGCTGGTGAAGCAAACTGGCACCGTAAAGTTGGCGCCATACAGTGGCTTAATAATTGATATACATTATTTTGTAGGTGCACAGAGTAGTTTCATTGATTCTTATTTAGACTATGTGATGCGACTTGTTGATTTATTCGTAGTTGATGACTGGTTGAACAAATTCATGAAATGAAGCAAGCATATATATATATGTTTTTGCATCCAGCACTGGGGAGAACATACTCTATGTCATGGAATACAACTGTGGTGTATGATGTATCTGTTGTATTGATTTGTATGATGTATCTGTTGTATGGATATTGGCAAACAATAGAAGTGACATCATTACATGTTTTGATAATTGAGTTCAGGTTTTCCCAATTTATTTGATTCAAGTGAACCTTGTGGGTGTGATCCCTTGGATATTTGCCTATGGGTGTTAAAAAGATACATTTCTCTAGTTTCTGACAATGTCCAAATTTTAATTGTCAGCTGCAAGAGTTGTGGTCAGCATTCTGTTCGTTGCCCTGGTCACTTTGGTCATATTGAGTTGGCAAAACCATTGTTCAATCCTTTGCTGTTTACGAGTCTGAAAAACCTTCTCCATGTCACATGCTTCCATTGTCACAAATTTCGCTTGAACAAGGAACAGGTGAGTCCATTTTCATCTTGCTACTTAGGTTTTCATCTCGGGGCTAAGGTTCTACGTGCCATTGCACAATCTTATTGTGATTTCACTTTATTAGGTTGACAGATATGTGAATGAACTTGAACTTTTAGTAAAGGGTGATATTGTCCGTGCTAAAAATTTGGAAGACTCAGTTAAGGAAGCATATCTTTCTGAGGAAGATGATAACATTACCAAGACCACTTCAGGTGATAAATCATCTCCTGTGAAAGACAAGAAAACCTGGACATCGATTCAATTGAAAGAGGTTTTGTCTATTTTTTCCAAGATAATGAAAAAGAGACAGAAGAAGTGTGCAAAATGTGACATGAAGAGCCCAACAATCTCAAGTCCTATATTTGGTTGGCTGGTCAAGGTATACATGATTTTAACAGTTTTTTGTTGGAGTGCTTAGTGGCTACTTCTAAATTTTGTGAACACATTCCAAATTAGACTTATTTAGTCTTGTTTGATATTTGCTTAATTCACATATTTCTGATTAAATCAGGGCAGATACGGATCAGTTACCTGACTCTTATGAAATTTAGACTACTGTTTCAATCTTCTTAAAACAGAACCATTCCAAAGTTCTTTAGCAATTGCACAACTTCAAATCTATTTTCTTATAATCATTGGGACAGGATCACAGCTTCTGTGGATATGAAACCAGAAATATTAGTTTTAAAACCTGTATAATTAAAATTTCAGAGTATTTGAACATTAGTATACATTGAAGTATGTAGATACACATGAATATACAGTTATTGGATTTTCCATTGCAAGTATCTGTGTTAGCCCTTCTCATAAACATTAAGATTCCACCCTATAATTCCATGTGTTCTCATACACCACTAATGCCTCACCGGCATGTGAACCAAGCCCCACATGTCAAGCACACAATTAGTGTGATATTGTGCGCTATGTAGTTATTCAGTGGCATATCATGGATTCTCATGATGCCGTAACTGTTGCAAGTACTCACATGAAATCTAAAACTGCTAGACAATATACATGGAGAAAGGACTTAATTAGCTATATCTATTTTGTGTTGTGTTTGTGTATGATTAGTTTTAATGTTCATCTCATATTGTCAATTCAAATTCTTAATGGGAAAGCATCTGCTGCATCTTAATTCTTCATTGCATGTGATTGCATCTTCTGATTTGTAGGACACAAGGGCTTCTGCTGTAAGAGCAAATGCAATTGCTGATTTTAAACTCAAGGGAGATGGTGATGCTCACAACTCAGGGGAAACAGGGGTTTCTGGTCTTGACGAAGAACCAACTTCACCCGGAAAGGTGTCCAAAGCATCAATCAATGAAGTTAGACGCCTTTCTGATGATACAATTAAAGAAATGGTAGCATCATCAGGAAAGAAGCATCTATTGCCTACAGAGGTATGTTTTGTTGCCTCTTGGGTTTAGAAGGGAAATGCAAGCTTTGGAAGCAGATTGCTAAGCATTTTATTATTCAATTTCTTCAGGTTGAATCTATTCTCAAGGACTTGTGGAAAAATGAAGCCAGGTTCTGCATGTTACTTTGTGACTTCCAGAAGAATACATTAAGTGAACCAGAAAAGAGAAGGGGCTATGAAATGTTTTTCTTGAATAGTCTCCTTGTGGCACCAAATAGATTCCGCCCATCAACTAGCTCTAGTCTTGGAGTAAGTATCTCAGTCATCGAACCGACTGAATTTTTGTTCTAAAGCTGACCTCTTTAGTTTTTTGCTGTTGTAGATTATGGAACATCCTCAAAGTGTTCTGCTAAGTAAAGTGCAAGAAGCCAATTTTGCGCTACAGAATAACAATACATGTTCTAACCATATGGATGTTCTTCGAAGATGGATGGATCTACAGCGGAGTGTAAATGTATTATATGATAGCAGCAAAGGCCTTGGTAAGGATGTATTGTTTTCGTAATGATTTGGACCTTTTACTTCCTGATCCAATCCAGTGTTACTGTCTTACTGGGACATGAGTGCACGTGTTGGTGTCTGACTTGGGTGTGGGGGGTCCGATTCGGCAACTATAAAATAGGATCTGTGGATTTGTTTATTATATATATACTATTTTAATTAGAAAAGGAAATAAATTCATTTTACACAATGTGTGCAATCATTTATTGTTGTGTCACATCTTTAACTAGCCCTGTTTATATCCTGCTAAAATTGGCACATGCTTGCAACATCTACCTTTCTAATTTTTGCTAGTAGCTAGTACACTTGTAAGTGACATGTTTGGTTCCAGGCTTGCTAGTTTTCAGTTGCTAGCTATTAGCAACATGGATCCAAACAGATGTATTCCATATGTGCCAAATCCATGCAAACGCATCACATTCTTAAAAAGGAGAGGATAAAGAAAGAGAGATGCTATTAAGCTGCCTTTTGTACCTCTGTGTGTGGTATATCAGGGCTCTTACCCCACTCTTCTTTAATATAAATGATAAAGAGCTCTCCTGCATGTTTGAGGGGGAAAAAAACTGCACCACTCAGCCCAAGAAAACATAACTTACCAGTTGCCCTGACACAGGCATTCGCAGCTAGCAGCTGCTGCCGCCTTTCATTCCCCGTGCTGTGTCTCTTACATCCGTTGCAGATCTGCTGCCACCGTAAGATGGCCATTTCCTTGCATCTGGGACTCAATTGGTCGCCCCTGGCCTTCTCATCCTTCCGGTGCTCTTGGATTGCCTAGGGATCAGATGTCGCTAACCCAATGGACTGTGAAGGACAAGGATGCAGACCTACTGTCCTCATTGTCTTCGACCTTGGCAGGCTGGCAGCCCCTTCTGCCCTTCTCCATATTCCCATCCTCCATGTCCGGTGGTCTTCTCTGTCTTCCAAAGGAACTTGCTTGCTTTTGACGTGGCTCCATCGTGTCTGATACATGTTGCACTGTACACGATAAAATTAGGCACTCATGTCTATAACACTAGTTCAATCAAGTCTCACTGTAAAAATAAAAAGCTTGTCCCCGTGGAACAGTCTCACTGCATTATGTGATTAAGAAGCCTCAACCACATGGGCTGAGAAAACCCCCCTAAACCTTGGCGACCAGTGCAACTACCCCTGGTAGGAGGGCCCAAACGAACCACAAGCGCCACAGGCTGGCACTTTGCCACTATTTTTTGGTTTGCCAGCAAGGGGATTTGTTTTATTGCCACCACGATGGGCTGTTTTGTCCCTCAACTGGGCAGCTTACTGCTATACTGCTAGAGTGTTGGCAAGTCTCACAGTAAATAATGACAATATATATGAAAAAACTATTTTGTTGACTGATCTTTGATAGCATAATCTTCATAACCATGTTACTTACATTAATCAGTGGGGAAGAAAGTGAAAATAGTGTAGCAGTACAATAGCCCATGTTTGATGCCACATTTGCACCATCCATCAGTTAAGCCAATAGTCATTTGGTCTAGTACGGCAAATAAGTTCAAACTTTAGGGGTCTTAAAAAGTACTTGATGCATCTCAGAATAGAGGGCATGGCTGATTTTTTTTCCACGTCCCAGAGTACTGGGTGGAACCTCCTCTGTTCCTGTCCACGTCTATGCATGCACCTATTTCATGCATGGTGCTGCAACTCCTTGGCTGCCATTAAAGTGTTAGCTCTTCAGACCCTCTTTCTCTTCCATGTAGTACTGCACCACCACTTGTACTCTCCCCCTTGGAAAATACCGGTGGAGGAGGCTCAGGCAGGTCGCAAGCGCCCAACACGTGGCAGCAGGTGTAGGTATACTCGTCCGTGCTCGAGCCTTCCATGTCATCACCGTCTGCTTGCGGCAGCATATGCAGAGGTTAGCCATGCAGAAGTGCTCTGTGCTCACGCTGTCTACATCAGCTGCAGATGAAGGTGGAGTTAGGCCATTTGTGAGCTTTCTGTGATGGTGGTCAACTGGCCATGGCAGCATGGTTGAATCGGTGATAATTGGTGAGTATGTATGGCGCTATGCTGAGAAAGCTGATCAGCAAGCGTGTGGGGGCCTGGCACAGAGCAAAACGGAATTCGTTATTTGCACGTGCGAAAAAAAAGGTGTGGGCTTAGCTTTGCTTCGAGCTGCACCATCCACTACCAACCACAATCTAAAAGAAAAGAGAGAATTGCGTCACTGGTCCCAGAAGTTGCATGGTTGTCTCACCCACCATCAACTTGTAATTACTCCGTACCAGACTACAGGGCGCAACTCCTCTCAATGCAGACACCAATGAAGCGATTGATTCTTGCTTGCCCCAACACCTGCCCAGCATAAATTGGTGCTTGGGATTATTTGCCAATGGACCATCTCAGTCCTCAGTTTCATGGTATTTTGATACTTATTTGTGTACTATTGATTTAAATTGTCAATTTGAGAGCTGCTTGAAAATAAGTTTGCATTCATTTAAGATGTAGTTGTTCTTGCCTTCTTGGAAAGGGTCAGGTTAGGAATAATATTGCCTGCACTCATTGTCTCTATGTGCTCTTGGTTTGTTTAATATGCAGTTTTTCTTGGGAATGGTTAGGTCTAGTATAATTTCGCTTCTAGTAACTGTCTTTTTGTGTTGGTTCGAAATATTAATTTGCGAGCTGCTTTGAACATAAATTTGTGTTGTGTAGTATGCATTTGTTCTTGGGAAGGTTTGGGTTTATAATATCATCTCTACAGTATAAAGGTTGATGGCTAAATGTTTATGTTGATAATAACAGTAAGAAGCGAGAAGAATGCTCATGGTATACGACAACTATTGGAAAAGAAAGAAGGAATTCTCCGACAGAAGATGATGGGGAAGAGGGTTAATTATGCATGCCGATCTGTTATATCTCCAGATCCGTACTTGGCTGTTAATGAAATTGGCATTCCTCCTGTTTTTGCGACACGGTTGACATATCCTGAGGTATGTGCTTTATGCATTGTCCATCATCCTGTATGATTCAATTTGGAACAGTTTTGTTTATGTTTGCGTTCTGACTTGCCTTGGACCCTGTGATACGGATGGCAACGGTTTGGGTAAGGTGCAGGTCAAGTAAAAACCCCACCCTCGATGACACACGCGATATTTGGCTACGCCAAACCTCAATGAGACCTGCGGGCAATGCCACACCTGCACTCGCGGGTGACCCGCGGGTTTCGGGTCACCCGCGGATGTTTTAATAATAAGTTAACAGATAACAAAAAAATTATAAGATTTGAGAGGAAATAACACACAATTATCAATTTATCATCACCAATGAATAGGAAGTTCACAACTACTTAAATCTAGTCTTAGTACATTCAAAGTAGACAACATAGTCCACATAAATCATCCTAAGTTTTACATATGCTTGCACCAAACATTAGTCCTATACCTCTAATTGGAGGTGGAAAATACGAAAAGATATGTTTCGGCCCCCACGAGTCACCTGCGTGTGAAATATGACACTCACACCCGACCCAACACCATCGCAGGTTGTGACCTGAAGACATCAGGGGTGTGATTGCCATCCCTATCGAGAGCATGCGAACCCCTTTTATTACAATAAATTGCCTTGACCAATAGACCCCTCCGATCCCTTTTTAACCATGACATGCCTTGACCCCTTCATACTATCTTAATCTAATCTGTTAATATCCGAGTTATTAATTGTATCCACAAGGAAATAAGCCCAACTAACAAGAAACATAAATATTTTTATCTTGTGGTCCAAATTTTTGTCTGGATTCTTATGCAAGAGACCAGGTCGGTACAAGAACCAAGAAAGAGAGAAGTGGGGATATGGAGAGGATAGGATAGATAAGAAATGGGATTGGATGAAAAATCATTTTGAAGAAATCATCGATTGGAAATATCGTTTCTATGTTTGTAGTGTCTACATGACATGACAAGTATGGGAACTACCCAATAGTTTCTGGTTGGGCAGCCGTTACCCATATAATGAGCCAGTCTGGACCTTCAGAATTTTTAAGCACCTGATGAACACCAGTTCTGGTTCTTTGTAATCACCCATTTAGGTAGTACCTGATAGACTGGACATGCTACCTGGCAGTCTGGAGTCTGGATACAATTGATCATGAACATATGATTGTTCAGAATGTACCATCCAGGTGGCAGGTCCATCTGTCAGGCATTAGCTGGAAAAGGGTTTAGCCAATGTTAAAGTGCATGATCTTCTCTGTGGATGCAAAGTATGTAAGGTTTCTAGCCCCTCAAGTGAAATGCATGCTAGTTTGAGGCTGAGACACTCAAATAAATTGGAAGTATTAGCGAATCATTCTGTAGTGCAAAATGCATAACTTTCCAGAGAGTGATCCCAACTTTTGAACAGGTACAATGTTGTGAAAGCATCCTTAGTCTTCATTTTACCTTTGCCTTGAGCAATACTAGAAGAATTCCCCGCGCATTGCCGCGGGATTTTAGAAGACAATATGCAACGAATGAAGAAAATATAAGATAGTTGGAAAGTAACGCATACTATAAGGTTATATAGGGGCAACATCATGAAATATAATACATTTTTTTATATATGATTATCAGATAGTTTGTGAAACAGAGAGCTTCTATGAATACTAACCACAATTTACAATTCTCTAGAAAGATAAAAAATGAGGCACCATCCATAAATTGGCAAAGAACTGAGGAACGGTGTGAAAAATTCATAGCTGGAATAGTTGGAATACACTATAAGCAAACAATGTCGACATGTGAGGTATTTTTTTAGAGCAAAAGTAGTCAAACGTGCAGTTTATGGCCAAGTGCAGAGTGACAGTACCAACACATTATGATGCCTTGTTCGTTCTGCTCTCTCCTATAAGCTGGCGTCTCAGTCTGTCAGTACACAAATTCTTTTGCCGCATTGGTTTTGGATCTTGCTGTTAAGATGCCTTGTTTTAGTCCTGTGCCAAATGCAAACATTCAGGCATGGTGGCTAGGAGAAGTAATTGGTAAGATCAGTTAACTTCCGGCAGCATCTTGTGTAAAAGGCGGAAAAAAAGTCATATAAAAGACATACATGTTAAATGTTATGGTACTGAAATTATCCATTTCCTTGTCAATTCCTTGCTTAAAGAAACAAAGGAAAAGGTAACGATTGCTAACCTGCAGAGCTCAACGGAACACAGAGGCTTAGTAGAAACACCTGCAAAAAATTGGAAACCAGAATTAAGAAAGCGATTCAATATGTAGATAACTAAAAGCAAGAAGGAGAAAAATGAAATAGCTGCAAGGGTATAATGATAACTTGGTGGTAGTAGGTTGCTAGTATTAGGAACGAATTTGCTTATTGGAATGGAATTAGAGATCATGGGTGACGGCCGGTTCTGAAGTAGACGTTGGATATTGGCCAGGATGTGTGGATCAAATTGGATTGGGAGGCTGTATCAACCTATGTAGTCTCTATATAGAAGGCAAAATTTAGTTGGGGATATGGTGAGTGCATCGATAGAGGGAGGCGGAGAGGCAATGAATAATTAACACGTCTGTTCGTTTCGTTGCCTGCTTTGTTGGCAGTGATAAGAGCGAGAAGGGGGAGGCGAAGGATGACTTTCACAGAGCACTGGAGCAGCTGACACCAAGGGCGGCGCTTTTGTTTTCCTTTTCATTTTGTGGGCGGCGACGTTTCTTGAGTCGGAAACTTGGAACGGTGCAGGACGGAGGGGGCACTGAGAAGTGGGGTCAGGTGGCGCCCAGCTTTGTGAGACAATAATAGATTGGGAAACGGATGGCTTTGGTTGACGATACTAATAGCACGAATTTTTAGTTGATGACGTGGCTTATTGTGAGATCAGAAAAATCCTCTAATGGGGTTTTTGCTTTATAAGAGATATAGATTTGAGTACCCGAATTTCTTGCTAGTTTCTAACAATGCTTTCAATTTCTGGGACTGTTCATCTTACTCCCAATGATACCTTTATCGAACATCCTACTAGGGGCCTGGATGCTTCTTTACATTAGTAGTATATGACTGGATCATGAATTCATGATGTGCATTGCAGCATAGTGCCAAGCGGTACTGTCCTACCTTTTTTCCCAGCAGTGTGCTGATAGTCATCTGGGTCGTGGGGCAAAACATTAAAGGGTAGGATAAGGAATACATATTAGTTGTTGGTAAGATTTTGGTTGAATGATGGAGGGTTGAGATATGTCCGTATCCTATTGCATTCCCGCAACACAGAAGACAGAAGACATCACATGACAATAAATTCCATTTCCACCTGGCTTGTGAAAATCATTTGGATCAACAGGGCCTCTTCAGTCATGCTCCGGCGGGTCTTGACCTGACCATCTTCAATTCTTGGCACTCCATTCATGGGGATGCTCGAAGTTAACACCAAGATACTCATAGCAGTCTATCATAACGTGCACGACTTCGATCACCAATACCTGCATCTCCCCTGAATAGAGCATGTTTATTGTTGTGCTTAGACTAGTTGTTCCTTTATGCTAGTGATGCAACTATAACGACTTTGTCAACAGGTGTACTTGTGTACTGATATACATGGTGAACTTGGTCTTTAATTGTGGTTTTGATAGCTTGTGTTGTGATTTATTGGTCCTAGACTTTTCTTCAAGATGTTACAGCTAAGAAAAACAAATGCTGAAACAGCTTTATATCAGAATAATTTGTTTTTGTCATTCAAATATTCTTCTCCTAATGAATGAATAAATTTTCGCTGCTCTTTCCAAGCACCTTTTATCTTTGGACTGTTGACTTGTAGGATTTGCCATAATTTTTGACATTGTTTTTCTTTTTCCCCGCAGAAAGTAACACCCTGGAATACCAAAAAACTCCAAGAAGCTATAAGGAATGGTGCTGATATCCATCCAGGTGCAACACATTACAGGGACAACAACAGCATGTATAAGTTACAGGCTGTCCCTGCCAAACGCCGTTCCATTGCTAAGATGCTACCTGCATCCAGAGGATCAATTTGTCAGCCAGGGAGAGATCCTAATTGTGAATTTGAAAGCAAGGTTGTATATCGGCATCTTCAAGATGGTGACATTGTACTTGTCAATAGGCAGGTGTGTCTTGCTCTTGCAGTTCCATAGTAATATCTGATACCACCCCCCCCCCCCCCCCCCCCCCACCACCACCACCACCACCACCACCACCACCACCACACACACACACACACCACACACACACACCCACCCCAAGTCCTGTTGGGAAACCATTTGAGCAATATGGTTTGGGTTTGTGATCAATTGTTGTTTTGTTTTTTTATACGCAACTCAGGCATCCCGATACCTGTACTACTCATTCTTAGTATTGTTAAGGAAAAGGATGGAAGGTTGTCGGGGGAACAATCTGCTAAAAGTAGTTAGTTGATAATGCTTTGTTGTGGTTCCGCAATAAGCATGAGTTCACATTAAATATTTAGGTCTGATGAAATGCAATTTGAATATTTAACATATCTGAGCTCAGGCAAGTTCCTGTCTGCTTTCCCAAAAGTTTCAAGCACATTTGGAAACATTCAGGGCTTTATTTTGCAACCACTCACCATTCTGCCCTAACCATACTGCTTATGATTCTGTACGGCACAGTGGCTGTTGTGGACGATAGGGCTATCACTCCTTTTGTCAATCAACCATGAATCCATCATATATCTCTTCCAGTTTATGGATCATGAATTTCTCTAATGCCTCATTTTTCTTGGTTGTTCAAAGCCTACTCTTCACAAGCCCAGCATGATGGCTCATTTTGTCCGTGTGTTACCTGGAGAAAAGACGTTACGAATGCACTATGCCAACTGCAGGTACTTGGATATCATTGTTTATTCCATGCTGTGATGTCCCTTTGCCTATATCACACAAGCAAACAATTGACTGCTATCTCTTTTTAGCACCTACAATGCTGATTTTGATGGAGATGAGATGAATGTGCACTTTCCACAAGATGAAATATCTCGTGCTGAGGCCATGAATATTGTTGACGCAAACAAGCAATACATTGGTCCTAGGAGTGGGGATGCTGTCAGAGGTCTTATACAGGTGTATTATGCAGACAATTGTTACAACTTGATTCTTTTGTGCACTGATATATGGAATACATGTTTAATATGCTCATACTAATACCCATCTGCACTGGTATAGTGTGTGCAGTTTAATGTCAAATGCATCTATCCTCATTAGTAAATAATTCTTCTTGATAGACCTGGCAATCATATTTTTCTGTAGTGCCTTTGTTTCTAGCTAGTTCTTAGCTTGTTGTTTTTCTCTGCTCATTTTGTAAACTTCGTTATTTCTAACCCCTCTTAATGAAACACTTGCAAAACACATTCTTTAAAAGTTATATTTTTCTCTTAGCGTTGTAATTAACAAATAATTCCTGTTAGCGTTTTATGTTGAACTTGTTTTATTTTCATTTATAGGACCACATTGTTGGTGCTGTGCTACTGACAAAACCAGACACGTTTCTAAGCCGTGAGGAATATAGTCAGCTTGTCTTTGGGTCTTGTGTGCCATCCTCAAATCATGGCCCTCGTCACCCTGGTAAAAAGGTGTCTGCTATTGATGATTATGGTGCACTTGAACTTGTGCATCCTGCTATTTGGAAGCCAAAGCCCTTGTGGACAGGAAAACAGGTTAGATGTTTCTGAGTTCTGACAAATAATTCTCCTGTTGATGTTGAGTCGTTCTTAGGAATGGCTTAAGAACCGTCTATGTAACATTTTTTTACAGGTTATAACAACCATCTTGAATCATTTAACGAAAGGTCGTCCTCCATTTACCGTGGAGCAGAAGGGAAAAATACCAAAAGAATATCTAGAAGGAGCTCCTAATGCTAAAAAAGAAAAAGAAGATCCTTCTGCTAAAAAAGAAAAAGAAGATCCTTCCGCTAAAAAAGAAAAAGAAGATCCTTCCGCTGAAAATGAAAAAGAAGATTCTTCCGTTCAAAAAGAAGATCGTTCTGCTCAAAAAGAAAAAGATCCTTCCGGTCAAGAAGAAGATTGTTCCGCTCAAAAAGAAAAAGATCTTGCAATTAAAAAAGAAGAAGAAAAGCAAAAGAGAATAGAAAATCAAATACAGAAGCAAAAGCAAGACAATCGTTCTGAACTGGTCTTATATATTCATGATAATGAACTCATAAAGGGCATAATCGATAAGGCCCAGTTTGGGAAGTATGGGATAGTTCACACAGTTCATGAACTCTATGGTGCAGATACAGCTGGGATACTTCTCTCGACATTCAGCCGCTTATTTACACTGTTCTTGCAGGTAAACTTACAAATAACGCTACCTTTTTTTCTTTAATAACTGTGGATGATTCACGAGTAATATCTGTAGTAGTTTTAATTGTGAGTGTAGCCTAATTGTCCAACCCAACTGCACAACATTTATAGTGTGGAAACTCATTAGCAGTAAACTATATACCCTTTCTAGACGTACCTGCTTATTGAATGTCTTTGTGAAACTAAGACATATTTATCATTACTTTTGTGCCAGTATGTTTTGCCATAGGAGCATAAGACATTCGACATGATCATTTATCAGTATTTTGCTTTTGTAAATAACAAGACTAGCCTGTAGCACACACTACCAACATATCCAAGTTTCTGTGTCAATGTTGCATTTAATGTGCTTTGTGCAAAACATGTATATCTTGTATCACATCATGAACTTTTAGATGGCCATGGGGGCCATGAATAAAGGGAAAGAGAAGGGGGGTTGGATGGGTGGTTCATAATAGTGTTGACTGGACAAACACACTCTCAGGCTGGCTGAGATTGTGTTAAACCACTCGTTGAACCATTAGAGCAGTCATATGGGAGCTCATAAAAGTTGAGCTTTTGCAATGCAGTATCAGTGCACTCTGGTACATATGACAATTTATATATCTGACACTAAACTCACTTTACTTGATTTTGTATTGACCAATTAGTGCGGAGTTTTGACTTTTTAGTAACACAGTGCCCTGATTTTACTTAGCCTTCCGTCTCTCTCTCTTGAAATATCACCCGAGCTTCTGCACATGTGTAATAAGGTGTAGGCTGTGTATGTTTGTTCCCATCCTGGCCTGTTATAAAATATCAATTTGATCTACTGGTACCTACTAGGAGTCATTCTAAATATGATATTTAAGATGTAACTAGAAAGTTATTTTAATCACAGTATCATCAGATGCAATTAGAAAGTCCTTCAGATTCTACTTTTACCAGATCTATTGAAATTTGATGCCATATCTCTGTTGGATCTTGTAGGAGAATAATCTCAACCTTAAAAGTTGTGACCAGCATTTCTGAAATCTCTAGTTCCCACTGTTGAGGATGATCTTGCGATTTTTTTAAGTTCAAATGCATTTCTGCTGTCAGCTCCATATCAGTTAAGCTGACCAAAATGTTGTATAATATCCTAGTTGTGTCGTCCTTTTCTGAAGGGGTTTTGTGTTGGACATCTATTTTTTTGAGCCTTTGATAGATGATTCTTTTTAGTCTTTCTAGTAGAAAATTATTATTGGTTTGTTATATCGTAATTGATGAAGTGAAATGATGTAATTCCTTTCAGTTCCATGGGTTTACTTGTGGGGTAGATGACCTGCTACTATTGCAAGAGGCAGATGAACAGAGAAGTGAAATTCTTAGTGGAAGTGAAAAGCGTAGCAAAGAAATCCACCAGAAATTTACTGGAGCTGGAGAGGATCTAAAAGGTTTGTGGAATGTTGTAGCACAAAATAAAATAGTCCCCCCCCCCAAAATACATTCTATAGTTCCATGTTGATTGTTTGTTTGTTTTAAAGATCCGGTAAAATTGCATATGGAGGTGGAAAAGGCTGTAAGAAGTAATGGAGAATCGGACACAGCTAACTTGGACAGATTAATGAAAAATGCTCTAAGTGAAATAACAACCGAAGTCAATAAAATTTTATTTCCTGATGGTCTACAAAAGCCCTTTCCTGGAAATTGTCTCTCTCTTATGACTACAACTGGAGCCAAAGGTGGCCCGGTAAGTCTTTTTTTCTTCAGTCAGAATTTAAAATATTCTATTATTAATATTCCTGAAAGCTGACCAAGGCTAATATGGTACCATTTTATATGTCTTGATAGGTTAACTTGAATCAAATATCATCATTGCTAGGCCAGCAAGAGTTAGAAGGAAAGCGTGTTCCACGGATGGTTTCTGGGAAGACTTTACCATGCTTTCCGCCGTGGGATATTTCTTCAAGAGCTGGTGGTTTCATTAGTGATCGATTTTTAACTGGTCTGCGCCCTCAAGAGTATTACTTTCACTGTATGGCAGGCAGAGAGGGGTAATTTGCTTCTTAACTCTTCTTTCTCGTACATAATAACCATACATTTGCATCTGCGCTATCCTCTCATTAGGTTAATCTAATTAAAAATAGATTTAACAGGTTAATTACAGCATAATATCTAGCATCTCAAGATCGTAAAGGGCACCATAGGCCACTGTTTGAAAACAGGCATTTCAAGTTTTGAATTACATGGGTATTCAATATTCATGGATCTTCACAGCCTAAACTGTATGGATATGAATTGGTTGGCTACATCTTTCTGAAGAAACCATATATTCTAAAATTGATATGTTTGATACTCATTAGAACAAGATATGTGAAATTATGAATGTTTCTGCAACATATATTCTTTATCTTTACGATAGTAAAATTTTGTGAGTCCCTTGCAGGTTGGTTGACACAGCAGTCAAAACATCCCGCAGCGGATACCTTCAGCGTTGTCTTATCAAATGTTTGGAATCGTTGAAAGTCTCCTATGATCACACAGTTCGGGATGTTGATGGATCAATTGTACAGTTCCGCTATGGAGAAGATGGAGTTGATGTGCTGAAAACTAGCTTTCTCAACGAGTTCAAAGAACTTGCTAATGTAAGAAATTCAGTACTCAACTATAGTTTAAAACTACCTTGAATTTGAAGTATGTCTCCCTATTGCTTGTTTGGTGGGCTTCCTAATGGTGTGCTATATTTGATCCAAATTACAGAACAGAAAAGCTGTCCTTGCCAAGTTCGGTGGCCACAGCAAGGATCCCACGTTATTAAAACCTAATGGATACATTACTGAACTGCCTGACAAATTGAATAGTCAAGCTGAAGAGTTTCTTAAGCGTTCAAAGGAATTTCAATGCTGTCGTTACGACATTGAAGCAGAGGAATTAAATGATCTACTGAAAGTCAAGTACCTATCTAGTCTTGTAGATCCTGGTGAGGCTGTTGGTGTGGTTGCTGCTCAGTCAATAGGAGAACCTTCTACGCAGATGACGTAAGAGATTCTCTTAATTTATATATAGTTTTTGAGATACCCACATTCAATTCTCCATTTTTGCTAGGCAGTAGTATTTATGTTATGTTTCAGAACTTAGATATATATCAACTTAAATATTGTTTTACTATGCATTGCAGACTCAACACTTTCCATCATGCTGGAAGGGGTGACATGAATGTAACTCTTGGTATACCTCGGTTGAAAGAAATACTGATGACTGCATCAGCTAGTATTAAGACGCCTATTATGAAGTGTCCTTTTCTTGAACATGTTTCTAGGTGAGTTTTATTTGTGACTACTTTTAGGTAATGAACAACGTTTTGTTTCTGCTGTATTTTCATTACACTATCAAAGCTTATGCATTCATGACTTCCACGTGCACCAAATCTGTGAGATATGGGCATCATTTGTTATTTCGGTGAATGTGTAGGGATGATGCTAAACTGGTGGTTGCAAAGCTTAGGAGGGTTCGTGTGGCTGATATAGTGGAGAAAATTGAAGTATGCACAGTTCCTTTTTACAACTGGAATGGGCATGTTTCGACCCTGTACAAGTTACAGATGAAACTCTATCCACAAGACCCACCTGAGTCAGGCCTTACTTTAGATGAGTGTCAGGCAACTTTGAGAACAGTTTTTGTTGATGCAATGGAACATGCAATTCAAAAGCATCTAGATCTGCTACACAAAATTAATGAAATCCGTGCTGTTAAGGTAAAAGATACAGAGGGCTCATTATCAGATGGCGGTGAAGAATCTGAAAGTAGACATGCTGATGGGGGAGACACTGGTACAAGTGATGATGATGATCAAAATGATAATGATGATGACTTGGGAACTGATGCAGAAAAGATGAAACGGCAAGAGAAAGATGAGATGGAGTATGATGATGATACTGAAAACGAGGAGGGAATGGGTAGTGAATCTGAGGAGAGCGATGGGGATCCAGCAGATTCAGGTGATGATTCACAAGCGGCTGACAAAGAACACAAAATCTCAAAGCCTGAGACGGCTTCAGTGGATGACCTGTCATATGCTGCTAAAAATGGAAAAAAATCAAAAGATAATCACGGAAAAGCTAAACTAGAAGAGAAAAATCAAAAGGAGGGAAGATTAGATGATCAGAAACAGGATGAAATAATGAAGCGCAGGAAAAAGTTACAACGTACTATCCATGTTGAATCCAATGGTTTGGATTTTGAGATTCACTATGCCTTTTGTGATGAACCTCATGTTTTACTAGCTCAGGTAACAAGTGAACTTAAACTTTATTTTTCTTTCTGGGACTAGTTACTTTCAAACTCAACATATTTCTTTTGTCGGGTTGACTACATTTAACTTGATATCGTCCATTTCACTAGTGAAAGTGAAAATACTCGGTCTGGTAGTGGTAGTTATACCACATTTTCCTCCCACCTGTAAAAGAACCATAATCTATTGTATAGATAGTAAGTTTGCAAGGGCCAGCACATGCACTTGTATTCAAACAATGATCTTAATTGATTATCTGGAGTATGTGCTTTACTGAATTTTCTTGTCCAACACCGCGTTAGCCATCTATATAATGCTCCTCTTTACTATCCTTGATTTTGCGTTGCTCTGTCATGCTTATGCCATTGTTATACTATATTAAGTTTGTGCTACTTAATTCAGTGGCACTACAGTATCACCTTCAAGCAGTTGCTACTTCATTAAATATTAGTCATACACTAATGCTAATACTAGTAATCTCTGTTAGTTCATCTGTACAGAATTATCTGGAGTGTGTTTAACAGTTTATTTCTAGGTATTTGTAATTTTGCATGACTACTGACCGACTCCCCACCATATAACCTTTTAGCACTTGACATTCTTGTAGATCACCATATCACCATTTTGTTTAGCACTTCACGGTTTTTAAAATATAGATTGGTCCAGTTTTTACGACAGTCTGCGTTACCTATTCTATAATTATTAATGTTCCAGTTGGAAATTCTTAATGCTTAAAAAAAACATTTTTGTTCAGATTGCCAAGAAGATTGCTAGGACTATTTTTGTGAAGGCCTGCAATAACATTGATCATTGTAAGATCGTCAATCCAAGGGATGACCATGCCCGTATAGAGACAGCTGGAGTGAACTTTGAAGTGGTCTGGAACCTCAGCGAATATATCCGCATCAATGAAATCACGTCAAATGACATCCATGCAATCCTGAAGACATACGGGGTGGAGGCCGCACGGAAAACCATCATCAATGAAGTGAGTGGCGTGTTTAAACCCTACGGAATCGATGTTGACATGAGGCACCTGAGCATGATCGCAGACTTCATGACCTTCGATGGTGGATACCGGCCTTTGAACAGGATGGGGATCGGCCAGTTCAGCACCTCGCCGTTTGGCAAGATGACGTTCGAGACAGCAACCAAGTTCATTGTGGAGGCAGCCACACATGGGGAGGCAGACTTTCTAGAGTGCCCCTCAGCGAGTGTCTGCCTCGGGAAGCCCCCGAAGGTTGGGACCGGGATCTTTGGGCTGCTGCAGAATCTTGAATTGGAGCAGCCCATGGAGATCTAAATCTGCATTTGATGCACGTATAGCCAAGCTGCCTTCTGAAGGTTCACAAGTTTTGGTCGTATCATCAACCTTTGCACGGCAGTGAAATGTGCTTGAGTTTGCTCATGGTTTGGCGCACTGCATCTGTGGTGGCGTTGTGACAACATGTCATTTCATATGGGCATGGTGCTGGAAAAACTAGCAGAACATGTCAATTACCAGTTAGTGATAGACTGATAGCTAGTTGTAAACATGCTTTAGAATCTCATTGTTCTCCAATACTGTATCATCTTTGTTGCTAGGGTATCAGAAAACAACTCTGCATGACGTCAAGGACCCAGGCACCAGCATTATGATTATTGACGACATACATCTTGCAATGTTCTATTGGCACAATCTCGTGTCGCCTGCTCACCTATATACTCTCAATCTGCCTACCCTGTCCCTGTCGAGAAAATTGCTATTATATGACGTCATGTGGAATACTATAAGCATTAGTAAGACTTCTTTATGGGAGCATGCGTTCAGAATATACTACCATTCACATCCAAATCGCACATGCGTCCAGTGTATCTTTCTACTTACACAATGTTCTATACCACTGTGGTAGATAATCTGATGTGTCGTGCGAGTAATGTCCAAGGAAAAGGCAACTTGGGGAAGTGAACACCTGCTATATCCTGCAGTAACAACCGAAACGGAATGTATTAAAGAATGGAAGCAACAAGCACAGACGACTACTGTCCATCTAGGCAGCTTCATTGTGCGTTATGCAAAGAGAAGGAAGCAAAGAAGGTGCAGTACATTGAATTGAAGAGGTCAAGAGGATGTGGGCTCCACCTTGCACCTGTTTATTTTCACCCGGTGCAAATAATAGAAAAGAAATTTTCTTGTCTCATCCTCTCACCTCTTCTCTCACCAAAGTATGTGCAAGAAAATTACACGTTGGGAACTTAGGCCTTGTTTAGTTACATGCAAGTTTCATTTGAAAGTTGCTTTTTTTTTCACTCTCTCTCCATCACATCAATTTCTACCCGTATATATGGAGCATTAAATGTTAGTAAAAAAAATAACTAATTACACAGTTTTGTTGTAAATCACGAGACGAATCTTTTAATCCTAGTTGGGTCACGATTGAACAATATTTGCCAAATACAAGTTGGTTGAAACTTTTTTTCCACCTTTTCCCATCTAAACAAGGCCTTATTTTGCTAACAATATACTTGCTGACGTGTCAACTTTTACTTGTTAAGGGAAAATACGTTGTGGCTGCTCTTGCATGCAATTCTTCAGGGTGGATGGGCAGGTGGCTCGGTTGGTTAGTTGGCTGGCGTACTTCTCGCGGTAGTATCCTAGCGAATGAAAACGAAATGACCTTTCTTTTGCATATATACATCACACGGCAGGACTGTCATGAATCAGGTAGGTACCAAATGTTAACATGTTCCCGCAGAGAAGCTCAGTCGCACATGGAGGAGCATAGCGTTACATTACATGGATACAAATTGTTAATTCGAACATACTTACATACAATAATGTGAACCCATTCTCCAGATAAGCTCTCCAATTGATTCAACAACTGAGGCAATGAAAGATGCTTCTAATGTTGAGTCCTGCGTTTGCATTGATCACAGCTCGCATTTGGTAAATTTTCTTTTTCATTCTACTGCAACTCCAGCAAGGACTGCACCTACACATGATTAGGTACTCACCCATTATTGATAGAACCAAATTTCATTACCACCTAACGAAATTACAAAGTTCAAAGGTTTAACAGTACTACCACCCACAAGCCGTATACCCTAACCAGGCACTGAACACCAAGGACTCAGAATGACATGGGCCCACGAAATAAACACTGCAGGCCAACAGAGGCTGCGAAACAAGTTCAAAAGTATGTTATAGCTACTTAACGACTTCATTACAGGCCCAAGACCTGACAGACAGCACGCAGGCAGGCAAAAAAACTAACTACATGGAGTGATCATCCAGAGCCATGAGCTGCTGAAGCTCAGTGTTCCCTTCTCTTGATTGCTCACCCACTGTCATCTAATAGTAGAGTATGTGATGAACTCCCTGGAAGTGAAATGAAACGGCTGGTGGGGAACAGGATTCCTGAAACAAGAAAAACCATAAAATCAAGATTTTAATTGTACATAAAATTCTATGTAGGCCATGATACATGAGATGGGTACAGCATCAAATTCTATGTAGACCGTGTGGCATGAGATGGGTACAAGCATCAAATTCTATGTTAACTCTACTGTAGCTCCATAGATCTTGGTTTAGTCAAACATACTCATTAGGAAAAAAATTAATAGACATGCAAGCATACAACTTACGGTCTTGGCCCATAGATCTTGATCTGTCGGACATGAGTATCCCTCCCGTTCAGATGATTGGATAAAATCGCAATTTGGAGCATAAATGTGTGAATGAATGTTTCTCTGCATACACATACCCAAAAAGACAGTAATGTACTATCTGTCTACATTACAGAAGTAAAATCAAGCAGTACAAGGTTTAAACAGAGTGTCCCTTCCACTAACTTTTAAAACAGATTCATTTCTTAAGTTATTATGATGGCAAAATTCTTCAAGCATTCACAAGATAAAATATTTTAACTCTTTCCTAGTATTATCCGACTCAAATGTGTCATTATCTGACAAAAATCTGACAGGACATCCAAGTCTTTTAAATTCAACACATAGATTCAAACCAAAACAACAAACAACGGCTGTTAGCTTAAGTCTGCACATTTGTTTTGTACTCCCACATGTATAAAGGGAGTATATACTCATAACTTTGGGAACTACTCCCTCGGTTTCAAATTATAAGTCGTTTTGACTTTTTTTTGGTTCATCAATTTTACTATGTATCTAGACATATTATTATATCAAGATACATAGTAAAATAGATGTACTAAAAAAAGTCAAAGCGACTTATAATTTAGAACGGAGGGAGTAGCATTCATCTTCAAGTTACAATGCATACCGTGGATCAGCCCCGGATAATGATATATGGACCCATCCAACTGGCTTTGCAAGCTCCACAGTTTTAATCTCCTGGAATCATGAGATATGTTATTATATAATATTCAAATCATGGCAAAATTATCAGTTAGTAAGCTCAACATTTCAATTTTCAAATACCAGTTCAGTGCAGCAGCACTGCAATGCTGAATTAATTCTCAGGAAATGCCAGGTCATATAAAATCAGTTCAAGCTTAGCTTCAGAATGATTATTTCACAGGCTTTGAAACTGAGACACTGTCCTACGCAACTGGGACGAATCATCATGTAAAATCTTGCTAAATCTACTACAGCCGACAAGCTTCTTGAACATCCTTCAAACGATATCTCATGCAGAACAAGCTACAAGCGTACCTTAAGGTTGTGGAAGCCATCCCCGGCCCGGATGGAGATCTTGCTCGGCGTGTAGCTCTCGTCGAGCTTGAAATCCACGTAGAGCACAACAAGCTGTCGTGCAACATACAACCAATTAATCTCAGAACCATCGAATCACAAGCGAAAGGGAATAGCATCTCATCTCATATACTGAAGCAGGCACCTGCAGCTGCACCTTCTTCTGGAACTGGATGTTCACCAGGTGCGGCTGCGCACCATCAGACCTGAGACCAAAATCGCAGAGCCCAAGTCACGAACTATGACCTTCTAGCTTCAACTAATTGAACAAAGAAACCGAAAGAAAAACTCGGTGATGAGCGGTTGCCACTGACTGCCAGTATGTGTCGAGGTTGTCGTCGCGCAGAGCCGCGACGCCGTTGCCGGCCTTGCAGGAACTGACGCTCCACGCTGCCGTCTTCGCCATCTCCCGCATGTCCGCATCCACAGTCAGCTCCGGGCTCCCCTTCAGCCGCCCAGCGCCTGGTGTCCCCACCGCCGCCGGGGTCGCCGCCGCCTCCTCCTCGCCGTCGGATTCCATCGCACCAGGGCGAGGGGAAGGAAAGAGTCGGGGGAAATTTTGGACCTTGCCTCTCGCGGCAAGGTTACCTGTTTGGTAGCAGCGGTAGAAGCTTGCTAAGCCAGGGGAGCTCGCCTGCCTCGGCCAAGAAATCGGGCGAGCCAAATCGGCTCTCCCGCGTGGCCTGCGGGATCTCGCCCAGCAGGCGGCGGCCGAACGCGCGGGCCACGGGGGCACGGCGGGGCGAGGCGGCGCGCCGGCGAGTGGCCGCGTGGCACGGCTGGAGGGCTGGAGGCGTCGGGAGCGGGCGGACCTGGCGGCGGCGCGATTTCGCGCGTATACGTCGAAGCTCGGTCGCTCGGAGCAGAGCCGACAATTTTGGGCTCGTCGCAGCGTGGGCCATTGCAGGCCTTCAACAGAAAGCGAAAAATGGGCCATAGGTGGGCCGTGGCCTGCTCCGACGTGTGTGGCTTCCCGTAATCAAATGGGCTGGTGGTCCGGTCTGGCATGCACGTGGGCTTCCACTACGCATCATTAACACGCCAATTATATTGGAGTAGAACATAATTTTGATTTGCCTCTGCATGTCAGTACTGTTATTAGTTCGTTTTTCATCACCTTTTAAAAATTTGAAGTCTTTCTAACAGAGTATCTATTTTTAAATACAGTGAAATACTAGACCATGATGCATATGTTCTGAAACATTTTTATATATTCACAGCCTATGTTGTATGCAAGTAGGCACGTATGTATGTATTAAGTAATAACCAACTAACCATGTAGCAATCTATGTTGGTAATGCAGCTACACTAAGTTAAAAAAATCGTCATAGAAGGCTTGTAACATCTATATACTGATCAGGGTTCACAACATCACGGCGGTGGAAAGCATGAACTGTTGAATGAATGGATATAAAATGAAATGTCAGAACTGTGAAACAGTAAACTGTAGCAGGTGAACTGGGATGGTAGTTATGAACCACGCACTGCCATTTCCGTAGGTAGCAAGCACAACAATAATGAGAAAAATCTACATCAGCATCTTCCCCATTCACAACCTAACTCTACATCGCCACAGCACACAGTCGCAGGAGCAATGCTCCAAGCAACATGAAGAAAACTTTGCGTTCTTCTCTCAAGTACCGGCCGATGATCACCCAATAACAGGCTCGTCGTCTCCAACAATTCCTCATGAGGGGATGGGAATGGAGTGGACGACGCAGTCTGATGAGGCTGTGGTTAGTTGGTCGGGTGGTTGTACGGTTAGTTGGTCGGGTGGTTGTACTTCCTGAATACTCTCTCCTGGTTCTCCCTCCACCATTCCTCGGCCTGCTGCTCTGCAAATCTCCTCTTGCTGATCGGGAAACAGCCAAGAGAAAGCAAATGGTCAGCTCAAGTTGTTCCTAGAAGCAAATTTGTCTAAGTGCTTTGGAACTATGTAACTAATGTGCTATCTAAGTGATTGGTGCTGGTTTCTTCTCTATGCAATTATGAAAGGAAAATGACATGTGGTAGCAGGGTACCTGAATCTGACACGCTTGAACACTTTAGTACCATCTCTATGCTGGATGAGTGTCACATATACCCCTGGTTCAAACTGCTCAACCAGCTGCACTTCTCCATGAGTACCAAGCTTTGGTGCTAAGTCACCATTAGCTCTCGAGCTGTTTTCCATGAAACGATGGCATGGAGATTCACTTGCCAAGGAAGCAGCCGAGCTACTTGCGTGTCCAGTGGTGCCGTCCTGAGATATTGCGAAACTGCCTATGCTTGCAGACTTACGATGCGTACCTGTGACTTCCAGTCGACGAATACCTTGTTCTGTAAGAAATCTCTCTGAGTGATTTTGCAAGGTTTTTAAGCTATCAGCAGCATCACTGGGCACCTTATCTGCAATACTCTTGAGCTGAAGAATGGATGGACGCGATACCGTGAGCATACTATAAGACAGATCCAGTAAACATGTAAAGGACCATTATTTTATGAGCCACAAAGCTCTCTATCCCAATTAAAAAAACGCTTTTAATACTATGTGTTTTTGTTGGCAAAATGTTGAGGCACACCTCTATTTGCGTTTTATTTGGATTATAGAAATCTTGATATTGTAAATTGAACAGAATAAATGTAATTATACTATTGAGTCTCACCTCTCAAGTATGCAGCATGGTAGGCACTTAAAATTTCAACGTGCAAGTTCAAGAACTGCATATCTATCTTACAAAACTAGTTTAACAGTGTACCTCATTGTCAAGAAACCTAATGAACTCCAAGACACCATTACGCCTTGAAGACTCTTCTGCAGCTGTAGAGGCGGAACTTTCAGCTCTCCTTTCTGCTTTCTGCAGTTGCTCTTCTTGGGCATCACATTTTTGTTTCAATTTATTAACCTGACAAAAAACTCCACCACTTTATCAACATCAACTATAAACACAATAAAGGCAGAAAAATCTATTATATTCTAAACCATACCTGAGACTGCAACTTCGAGATATCTTCATTCAACTCCTGTTTAGCCATCTTCAAGTTATCGGTGTCACTTTTACCACAAAGAGGAGTTGCTGCTGATGGAATTGGCTTCTTCGTGGGAGGAGATGGTGACGACATAGGCATGGCCATTGGCATTGGAGCCATTGCCATGGGCTTCATACTAGCTGGACCGCCAAATGTTGCACCAAAAGCAAGATTGTTAAAAGGCATCATGGAAGGAACTTGGGGTGCCTTCATCGTGGCCATAGGATCTGGTTTTATCTCATTTCTTACTGCTTTTATCTCAGCTTGCTTGAGTGGTTCTGCTGTTGATGCTGTTGCAAGCCTGGAAGGCCTTATCTCCGGCCTCTCTGACCTGTCTTTGCCATCAACAGAGCGACGAGCAATGGCATTTCTTTTGCCATGTGAACTCCCCTGGTTGCTACTGGTCTCTGCAGCTTTAAGTTTCATGAAGCATGAATCGCATACGCGGTGTGGTTTACCAGGAGTTGGTGCCAAAGCAGCTTTCAGAACTTTTCTTGAACTACACGCATGGCAATGAACAAGCCCGCAATTGTAACAATTATGTCTCTTTCTTGTGAAGCCAAATGGTTGCCTACAACCTGAGCATACGGACTGATCAGCACCTGAAACCCACTTATGTATACAAATGCAGGTCGTGAAATTCGAACCACATGCTATACTTTTAACATGGCGATCTTTTAATGCTTCCACAAGAGTCGGTTTTTTCTTATCTTCAACACCACCATGTCCCAGCCTCCCATTGGCCCCCATTCCCCATGTATATACTTCACTTCGTGAAGTCAGGACTGCAACATGGCATGAGCCACATGAGATCTCTTCAACCAATTCTCCAGACAACCTATCTTGTACGGGGATAGCTTTACCGTCAGATTTTGGATTCCCAAGCTGCCCATTGCTAGAACTGCCCATTGTAAAAACATGACCAGATGTAGAGAGGGCGATGGTCATAGTATGTCCACAAGCCACCTGATGGAAATTATAATCAATAAGGGGTTGAACACAAGTAGGAACTAGCCTAGAATCTTTATCCCCGTGACCTAGGAGATTCTTGTCGCCAGCACCCCAGGTATATAGCTTCCTGGACATCACATTCACACCTGCCTGATTACTGCTCTCCACAATCGCTGCAGAATGCCAGAGTCCACAGGCAACTTTCATCGTTCTGAATCCACTCAAACTTTCGACTTCCTTTGGATATGCGATAGTTTCACGATTCCCATGTCCAAGGGCACCAAATGTTCCATCACCAAAAGTGAAAACTTTACCACTTGACGTGGTCAGTGCTGAATGCCATGAGCCACATGAAACAGACAATACCTGAACCCCTTCTAAAGGTCCTGAGACTCGTTTTGGAAGCCAGTGGCTAGCTCCAACGCCATTTCCAAGCAATCCAGCATTGTAGTATCCATCACCCCAACTGTACAAATCACCAGAAGCAGTTACAGCACAAGTATGGAACTCCCCGCATGCAATATATTCTACATTTGACACTGCTAAGGCTTCAACAAGTTTAGGACGGCTAATATCTGCATCGGTACCATGACCAAGCCGTCCGCCAAGTTCTTCACCCCATGCAAATACTTCTCCTTGCCTAGTAGTGAGTGCAATGTGCCTATAACCACATGCTATCTGCTGTACGTCCAAGACAACATCTGATTCAAGTGGTTTGGGAATTAAAATGTCTACTTTAGAGCACAAATAGTTTGAGGATCCTTCTGTGGGGATCACATCAGTCCACACCTCACCCCACACATAAACATCACCAAGGGATTCAATGTCATCTTGTCCAGAACCTTGACTTGAACAACTAGGGGCAGCACTGGAAATACTAAGCCGGCTACTGTCTGTACTTGCTCTTAGCATATTTACACGATCAGATACAACATCTGTTTTTGTTGAGTTGAGAGAACTGGTTGTGCTATGTCCAGCTAAGTTAAAAGTACGTGTAATACTCGAGGCAATATCTAGTGTTGTATCATGAAAAGTGTTATCCTGGTAATGTGATACTTCCTGAAAAAAAGAAGAAATGTTCAGCTTGAAAATTCTCAACACTTGGTCAAAGGTAAGGAACAGTCCAATCTGGGGCAGTCCAGCGGGTACAAGAAGGGTTAAGTGGATAAACTACTAAGTAGAGGCTAATTACTGCATGGAATAAATAAGAACTTATCCTTATGACTTTGTATGCTCAAATAGGGTAAAAATTTAATGGCTTATGTGCTCACAATTTCCTAAACAAGGCCTAACTAACGTATTAATGAAATTTGAACCAATCTCAAATACCGAAAGCAAACCTCACACATAGAAAATATAAGTATTTATTTAACTGTAAAGTAAACAATGTGGCAAACTATTAGGAATATCAACTCACATCAGAGACTGATAACCTATCACTTGGACCATCAGCTGAATAACTTTTACGGCATGAAGTAATAAGTGTCTCAAGCGTAGAAAACCAGACCTCAACTTCTGCTTGATCCTTGCAAACCTGTAGATCAGCTAGAATCTCATGTAACTAAGGTCTTCTACGAATTGTAGTAAAAGATAGATGTAAACACAAAACTTCTGCCACTAGTTTAGTGAAATTTGATTAAATCATATATACTTTACCAAGTCAAGGGAACGTTGGCCGTTCTTGTATATCAGAGAAAATGATAGGTAGTCCTTCTCAGGGCGCAAAAACCTTCTAAATACAGCCTGGCAAGAAAAGAAGAATTCATGTCAGTCAGTTTGAAATGTCTGGGACCCAATGTCTGAATAACTTATTGGACGCTAAATATTGTAGCTTGACACTAAATTATTTGTATAACAGCAAAGTAACCATCGAACTCAGTGCAAAGTTTGGCTTCAGACTTACAGTTCTCTGTCCAGGAATGATTCTAGAAACAGAAGACAGTACAAGGCACTTCTCTTTACTATGGGAATACCAAACTAATGAAGTTTCATCCTGTAATGAGAAATCATCAAAGAAATGTTATTTCTGTAATGTAACAAGGCACTTAAGAAGTTGAGATTGGCATTACACGGTGCGCATAAGAACTTACACTAGAAAGTCTGAACTCACGAATCTTGGGTCTTCCCTTCCGACTATACTTAATAAGGCTACTGCCTTTTTTGAGAGTTATAAGGGCCTTTAGAAAAATGTGCGCATTAGTATTTCCAATTGATTATTAGGGCTTAATGACATGCTCATGCAAAATGGAAATGGACGTCATTTAGATACTCACATTATCATCTGGTGTCATCTAAACAGTAACATGTCAACATCCTATTTTCAAATGTTGGATCTTGATCACCTGCAACTGCACATACAGGCTAACGTTGGGACCTCAGCATCGCCAAGAACGGATTCAGAACAAATCAACATGAAACGTCGTTGTCGATGATATCTGAGAAAATTGCACGGCGATCATAACAATACGAAATTTCCAGATTGATCGACAGCAACCAATACGTTCTTATACGATAGTACAGACCCGTGCACAGATAGATCTCTTAACCTTCCAATCTTGGCCGAATCTTTTTATTTTCTGAAACATTACAGAAAAATGGTTTGATATTTCCAAACAGATTAACGATGCTGCATTATGGAAAATTAAAAAAAAAATGAAATGAACAGTTCCAGACAGGATGAAAGATTTGGAATTGAGGGCTCAGAACGAAATGCACAATCCATCCGACGCAAGCCCCGTCTTGCATCCTTACCAGCAAAAGAAGAAATCAATCGGAGTCCGGATGGATCTTCACTCCACGCCGCCAGTCTAGGGGGGACGAGGACGACGAGGGGAGGGCGAGGAGCGCGGTTGGGGTGGAAGGACGCATTGATCTGCATGGAGGGAGAGGGAGGCGTGTTCGGCGGGGAGGGCGGGGAGGAGGAGGCTAACGATAGTTGGGGAAGGAACGAGTGGTCTGCGGGATGGGTTGAACTCGGTCAGGTTTGCCGTTGAACACAAAGCACAGAGGTCAAGGGTGGCCAATTGGCTACTGTGGTGCCGTACGGCTCTTCGTACTCTCTGAGCTTTAGGTGCTTATAAACTCTGAACGTTTTTTTAATTTTTTTTATGTTTACTTTAACTTATTAGTCATTGCAACCAAAACAGTCTTTTTAGTTTATCAGTCGGTGTCGAAGAAAAACACAATAAAAAGGGCTCCTACCACGAGCAAATTAAAGCTAGAATTTTCTATCATGGGTAGACGCAGTTCCCACCAGACCTCTATATTTAAAATTTTCACTAGTACTTCCTTGTAATCCATTAATAATAGCAAGCATCACTAACAAATGAACTATTTTTAACCGCTCCACTAGTAGAACCATTAGGCAAATGATGAGTGCAAGGGTGTACGTTTTCCTGCCTTGGGCTGCTTGTTTGTTTCTAGATTTTTTCACTATCTCTTCATTACATCAAGTTTTAACCTACATGTATGAAGTATTAAATATAAGTAAAAAATAACTAATTACACAGTTTAGTTGTACATCATGAGATGAAATTTTTAAGTCTAGTTGGTCTACGATTGGATAATATTTGCCACATACAAACGAAACATGTTACAGTTGCAAAAGTTAAAATTTTTTCCCAATCTAAACAAACTCTCTTCTCTCATCTCGTGGTCACCGTCGACATCCGCATTCACCTTGCAGGACATGTATTTTCTTCATCCGCATTCACGAACTGATGTACCAAAATTATGTGTGTGCTTTTGAGATGCTATTTATTATACCACATGGCTCCGGTAGGCCAGAAAAGCAAAGGAGACACATGCGGCAAAAGAATATCGTTTGCTTAAAATAAACTGACTGACCCAGCAGCCAGGCCTTGTTGGGAGGGAGGCCAAGCTCATTTTTGCAAAGGTGTGGGCTTTTGGCCCATCCAGACACACAGCTTTGGTGTCTGAAATCTGAAGCTTTTTACTCACTCACACACACACTGACACACACACGCCTCCTGCCACCACCACAGCGCCTGATATGTGCGCTCTTGATTGTTGGATTTGTTTCAGGAATGATCACTCCGAACCCATGTTTTAAATAGCGAGCTAAGGCTAAAGTGCTTAGCGTTTTATAAACCGTAATTGCGGACGAAGCGGCAAAATTTGCGGCAAAATTTTGCATAAACGCAAAGGGCACAATTTTTTTTTCCTATTTCGGCTATAGCGGCAAAAATAGCGGGCTATTTTTTTCCTTGCTCCGAACGAAGTATGGAGTATTATAATTTCCTAGTTATAATGCAGAGAGAGAGAGAGAGAGAGAGTCATGCGTGCCCGCCCCAGCTCCGGCCCAAACGAATTGAAGGAAGGTTCCCTTCCCATTCCCACTGCAGAATAATGCAGTTGCAAATCTGCAGAGCAACGGGCAGCAGTGAGAAGGCGACGACGGGATGACGATGACCCAAATGTGTGTGAGGTCATGGTTGATGATCAACCGACCGAGTCCGTCTGCCTCCGGCGGTACGGCTACGGCCGGCCGTTTACACCCAACCTCGTCTGGCCTGCCCTGATGGTTGTGGAGTTGACCCGCTGGCCGCCGCACTGGCACTGCTAGCTGCCTAGCTCCTCCTAGTCCAGTCTGTCAACGCAGGCACACAGGCAGAAACATATATCCACCAATGCAAGACTCGTCGCCGTAGACTTGAGTATTCCTCGTCTCGTCGGTTCGGTCCACAAAGCACGAGCTTATAGTAGTTACTAGTACTAAACTGCGTTCGTTGGCTGTGTGCTGCAGACTGCAATAATAAAATGGTCTGAAACCGTCGCTCGTGTTATGCTAGCGCTGTCAAAAAAAAAATTGAAGAGAGACAGAGAGGGGGGAAAGAAGAGGCACGACGTGTTCTCTCCCGTGCTGACCCGGAACGGCAGGCACCACCTTCCTTTTGCGTGTCTGTCAGGTGTCAGCTCTTGAGGAACAGTCAACAACAAATTAGGCTAGTCCGTTCGTTCAACCTTGAGCCGTGGAGGTGGAGGTGGAGGTGGAGGCTCATCCGCCGCTGCCGATCCGCACACCACACTAGTCGGAGTACACCTAGCCCTGGGGTAACAGCAGCCGGGAATGACTTGGAAAGTTGTGAAACGAGGAGGGATTCGCATCAGAAAGCAGCCAGCCAAAGGAGAAACTTGGACTAGTACCGGACTGCCACGGCCACGGCAAACAACGAAGACGACCCGCACCTCTCCTCCTCCCTCCAGGGTCCAGCCGTCCAGGCGCCGCGCTGGCCTCCTTTCTGTGCGTCACGGCCAGCGTCAACAGCGGGCATGCTGGTTAAGCGCTGACGCACGGACGCACCACGCACACGCAGCTGCAGCTTCTTCCATCTCCTTTTCCTTTTCCTCTTCTTCTTCTTCTTCTTCTTCTTCTTTTCCCCCTTCTATCTATTCCCCATTTCTGGAACGGAACGGGGGCTGACCTGAAGAAGGCAACGCTGACCCCGACGGCTGACGCTACGCGTGACGCAGGCTGACATAACGACTGGCTGATCGTTGCTGGCTGGCTGCATGAGTTGACAGACACAGAGATTCTGGGGGACTCACTCACGCGCTCAACTAACCCAACCTCTGATGACAAAGTCAGATTAGATGATATATTCCATTCCCGTCAGCCAGAGCAGAGCCCAGCCGGCGTCGTTTACGATTGCTGCTGCAGCGTGGCGCCTACGTACCTCTACACCTGGATGGGTGTGCGTGCAATGCAGTTGCGAATGTGCAGCGGAGGCCCCCCGTGCGTTCAGTACGGTTTGGTGGTGGCTCTGCACTGCACTTTGCGCCCTGCCTTTTGTCTGCTCTGGTCTCTGTTGGTTGTGGACTTGTGGTACACCTGGCTGGACAGGTCGATCGATCTCTAGATGCAGCAAAGGCCAGGCCACGGCCACCACTCCCTCGCACTCACAAAACTCTCCAGCACTCCCTCCCTTGAGGACCAAGGAACGACCCTTGGATTGGAGGAAATTCAGTTTTTTTTTTTCAAGCACAGGGCAGATCAGATCGATCAACGCGCAACAAAGGGAAGTCCCGGCCCCAAGTGACAACTGACACATTCATCATGCATGCCAAGTTTGTTAACGGTTGGACTGGCACCTGGCGCCCAGAAGAAATTCTTGGCTGCCCTGGGCCCTGGCTTGGCTTGCTCCATAAGAAGCGACTCTTTCTTCTTCTTGAGGATTACTGTACTGCTACTCCTGTATTTGTTGCCTGTGGTGCCACATGAGGAGAGGAGAGGAGAGGTGTGCAATCGGTATGTATGTTGTGTGAACGCAGGACTTGAACTACTACTCCGTGTTTGTTCTAGTCAGTCAATGCGTTTTTCTAGCATTTACAGGCTGGTCAACTGACATCCAGAGCTGCAGAACATGTCGAGTCTACTACTAATAAACAAATGTCATCTAGATACATACGGACAAACAGTAAGCACATTGTCAGCGGTAACAAACTGTTAGTCCAAGTCCAAATTCGGAGAAGGCTAAAACGATGGTGCCGTGCCATGCCATGGAGAAAAACAAAAGGATCACTGCCAGACAAAAAAGAAAAGAGGAATTTTGGATCTACTAGAAACGAGCACGAAGCACACACGTGCGTGCAGTGGACACATGTCAGGGGTGAGCTCATCCAAAGCACCTGGACAAGTGTCGCGGTGGTTCACATCACACAACACGAGCCTTCTTCCTCCAGCAGCACGCACAGCTTTCCTGCCAACAACAACCAAGCAGACGTGTTTACGTGTACGAAAGCGTCTTTGGGATACAGTAGTATCTCTCGCGGTCTCCGTCTAGCTGGGGACTCTGTCTGTCCCGAGCTGCGCCTGCGCCACACGGCCGCATGCCACTTGGCCGGCGTCGAGCGCGGACAGGTCGCGCCACCGCGTCCTAGCTAAAAATTCTCTAGAAGCCGAGCCGGGGGCAGCGGCAGGGACGACGACGAGACGCCACATGACACGAATCGAGGTCCAAGGCTTGGAGCGCGTTTCTGGAGATGGAATGGAACGCAATGGAGCTGCTGGCCTGTGGTTGCTGGGCACGCCTGCGTGCGGCGGCGAGATGATGGGGTGGGGGTCGCGCCCGGCGTGCTGTGCTGCTTGCCACATTTGTCGGCAACTCCCAAAGTTGCCGAGAAAATGTCCAAGCTTTTGGACGTTGCTTAGGGTTTGGGATATCATATGGGGGTGGATTAGTAAGTAGATATGGTTGGGTAAGGGTTGGGTTGGGTTGGATGATCTCTGACTTGTCGACGAGGTGTTCATCGGTGTCAAGCATGCTGTCACTTCGTGTCTTCATGTGTTGTTGCCAGGATAAACGTTTCAGGGTTTTCACTCAAGCGATTACCGCTAGTACGGATAACCCAGTTACTTACTGTTAGAGTTCATGTTCATGTTCGTCTTGTTCGTTCTGCTGGATAGTGATGATGCCGTATCATAGAATGGAGATACGTTTGAGGTGTGGTGTGGCTGTATTTGACATGAAAATGGTTATAATGTGTCACAGGATTTTTCAATTAAAAAAGAATCCTGTATTCAATGGTTCCTAAGTCTGTCAGTTGTGGGAGTCATCATAATAAAAGAAAAAGGGGGCGACAAAATTAGAAGACGGACACAGGAGGAAGAGGAAGAAAACCGGGGGCGATTTGACCATGAAAAGTAGTTATTGCTATTTCTTCAGCAGAAATATCAAGACCAAGTACAATGGGGTCACTGGTGAAATTCGCGTAAACATCTACTAGCTGCTGTTGATGCGCATAAGCATCGGCAGCTCCTACATTGTGCACAGGATCATTGCCATTGCCAACATCCAAGTCAGCGTCAAAAAGCTCAGCGGCCTCCGGTTCGTCTCCCCAGAAAAATTCGTAGCTCGTCGTCTCCGCTGCCGGCGCAGCCACGGGCAGTACGTCAGGGACTTCACGGTGCACCTGCTCCGATGATGTCGCCACCGCAGGGCTGGGAGTTTCACATTGCGTGGATGGAAATTTCACTTCTTGTCTAGCGGCGGCGGCGGCGGTGGCGTCGGAAAGTTCAGAGTAACCGCCGCACACTTCGATCCAGCCATCGTCGGATTCCCAGTCCGGCAAGGCCGAGCAGGGGCCTGCCAATGCCTTGATCCTGTCAGCTGCGCTCTCTGGCACCTCACGCTGCTCCTCCTCCTCATCATCCTCGTCTGACTCCCAAAATGCGGCATCCAGCGTGCTCTTGGGAGACACCCACTTGGGCTTGGCATCCTCTGCTTTGCCGCCGGAGGCCAAGAACGGGTGCTCCAGCAGCTGCGCCGCCGTCCACCGCTCGCTGGCCTCTCGCCTCAGGCACTTGTCCAGGAAATCCTTGGCGTCCGCCGACAGCCACTCCGGCGCCTCCGGGACGGCGTCCGTGTACCCGATGAGGCGCACCGCGGCGAGCACGTCGTCCACGTGCGTCCACGGGGCGCGCCCGGTGGCCATCTCGATGACGGTGCATCCCAGCGCCCAGACGTCGGCGGCGGGGCCCTGGCCCTCCCCGCGCGCCACCTCGGGCGCCATGAACGCCGGGGTGCCGCTGATGGGGCCCCCCGGAGCCGGAGCCCACCCTCCTCGCGCACCCGAAGTCCGCGAGCATGGCGCGGCCGTCGGCCCCGATCACCACGTTCCTCGCCTTGACGTCGCCGTGCACCACGGCGTCCTCCTCCCCGTGGAGGTACGCGATCCCGCGGGCCACGTCCGCCGCGTATGCCCGCACGGCGGGCTCCTCCAGGCGGCCGCCATTCCGGGCCACCGCGTCGGCCAGCGAGCCGCCGGGCGCGAACTCGAGGAGCAGCTGGAACTCCTCGCCTCCCGCGGCGGCGCGGAAGCCCAGGCAGGGGAGCACGTGCGGCGAGCGGAGCGACGCCATGATCTCGCCCTCGCGCCGCAGCTGCGCCGCCGCCGAGCCGCAAGGCGCCGACTTGACGGCCAGGAGCTCGCCGTCGCCCGCCGCGAAGAGCGACACGACGGCGCCCGACGCGCCGCGGCCGAGCGTGCGGAGCCGCGTCAGGCGGCGGCCGCTGCTGATCCCGGCGTCCGTCGTCAGCATCGGTGGATTCGCGATTCGTGTTCCCACTGGGTTGCTTTCGGTTTCTTGGGGCTAGGTCTTGCGCAATGCAATGCAATTCGAGTCTGCGTGGCCGCGATGCCGCCGATCTGGGTGCGACCGCGTATTTATAAGCGTGGGTTGGGGGGGAGGCGGAGCCGCGGAGGCCGAGCCGAGTTCGGTGGCGCCAGAGCACGTGAGGAATGCGGTGACGCGGGGCGGGGACGAAAGAGGCCGGAGCAGAGTTCGGTGACGCGCGCCCCCGGTCTTCGCGCTCCGCTCGCCGCGTGCGGGTGACTGACTTGTGGGCCGCGCAGGGCGGGTGCTGATCGGTCCAGATATTTGGCCACGTGGGACGCACCGAACAGGTTTTTTGCGGGCAAAGCACAAGTGGAAAACGAGGGCGAAATGCTTATTTGGGGGTTGGGGCTGCTAGATGCAGAGGAGGGCACAGTACGCGTGTCGGTTCCGGGAGGAAGCTTCTTGTGTTTTTTTTTTTTGGTGGTGTTGGTAAACCAATCAACAATTAAAATTCATTTTTAGAAAGGAAAAAAACGTGAAGGTGCAGCCCACAGAATACTACGGCATTTGCATATATAGTCCCATGGATATAGTTATCTAGCGCTATCAAAGCCATAGATAACGTGGCACCTAAAGTACACCAAAGACATTGTTGGTTCTAGATAGGACTATATGAGTATGGATGAATAAATAGTAAGAAAATAAATAGGTAAAGGAAGTGTTGATGCTGACACATAAGATTTGTGATAGTGGAAGAGCAGAAGACTTGATAGTCTATAGAATTATTATCAAATTGTTTAACTAAATAAAAAGTTGTTGTATAATGTGCAAAATGTCAATATATAGGAAAACAATATCTTAATTTTTATCCATAACGATGAATAAGTAGGTAGTTCTAGCTATAAGGTCAACCCACCGGCTCATACACAAATGTCAATCATCATCTAATGGCTCATGTTAATGACATGTCTAGATAGTGGAGATAGACATAAAAATCCTCATCTTTTTCATGATGACTAGTAGGAGATCTGGCAAGCTTGTATTAATAGAGAAGAGCATTAGCATTAAAATTTTTTGGGTGTCCTAAAGAAATATGTCTTGCTTTTTCAACATCGAGTACTAACATTAGACATTGAAGAAAAAAATCATGCAAGGTGTAGCCAAAGAGAATACTATGACATTTATTTGGTTTGATGAATGTATATTAAAAAAAGCTATCTAGAGTTTGACGGCATTGAAGCCGCAGATAACAAGATACCACAAAAGTGCACCCAAGGTATTAGTTGTAGATATGAGTATGGATGAACTAATAGAAAGAATATAAATATGCTATAAATGTTGTTGTATATATGCATTACATGTGTGGTGGTGGAAAAGCAGAAGACTTGTAGCCCACTTTATAGTATTTAGGATTGCCATGATTGTTTAATGGAAATGGATTTAAGCGACATCCAAAATATCCATATGAAGAAAATGTCCTAGTTATATTTTGCTTACAGGGGGGCTTGGAATGCCTAAGAAGATAATGCTACTACTTATGCAATAATATCGTTCATTATCTAATATATCATATTAGGAACATGTTTGGGTACCAGTGATATCTCGACAGACACCAAAATCATTTTCATTTATTCAAAATGGCTATTAGAGATATGTTAAACTTTTTTATTAATAGACAAGAGCGGTATTAATATCAAGATCATTTTGGGTGTTGTTGGGAGTATATTTAGAGAACTCCTAAAGCAATATACCTTGCTTTTTTCAACACTGAGTCTCAACATGAGGCGTTTGAAAAAAAAAATCATGTAAGATGTAGCACAAAAGGATACTACAACATTTACCTACTACTCAATCAATGTGCATAACAAAATTATCTAGCATTTGTTGGCATCAAAACCACAACTAACAAAGACACCATAAAAGTGCGCCGAAGGCGTGGTTATTTTTGGTAGATGTGGGTACAAATGAATTGATAAAAAGAATATAATTATGTAAAAGAAGTGTTTCTATTGACACATAATCTCTATGGTGGGGGAAGAGCAGAAGATTATCGATAGACTTAGTATTTAGGGTTTGTCGTTTTGTTTACCAAAAGGGTTTTTTTTGTGACGTCTAAGATATCCATAGGAAAAACAATGTCTTTGCTTTATTTTGTTTATATGGAGCTTAAAATTCCAGAGATAAGTAGATAACACTACATAGTCAATCCTATTGCTTATACATAACAATGCTTGTTAGGCTTTTATTAAGAATATGTTTGGATAGCAATGACAAGCATCAAAATCCCTATCCTTTTTCAAAATGTCTAGTAAGAGTTCTAAAGCTTGTATTGATAGATGAGACTATCGTCATGAAAATCTTTTTGGGTGTCTTTGTATCTATCTGAAGACCTTTTAAAGAAAATATCTTGTTTTTTTTTCTAGTATGGAGTCCTAAGACCGACTCCAACAGAGCTACCCAAACCTAAAAATGAGTTCGGCACAAGTACTTTGCCTTCCAAAAACGCCTCCAACGGTGACCCATACACGCGACGCATTTTGGGTATCTGCCGATCGTCGAGACGCAAAAAAAGCGTCCTTCTCTCTCCTCAACCCATTCTCCGGGCGGAGGAAGCGCAGTGGGCCCGTAGCTGTGTCGGGCGGAGTGCGGCCGGCGGGGCGAGTCCGCTGGCGGCGCGGCCACTGGAAGCTCGGGCCAACGCCGCCCTCGCTCCGAGCTCCCTCTCGCACATTCACCGGCGGCGACACCCTTCTTCCAAGCAGCGCACGCCAGAAGCTCAGGTGTTGAGGTCGATCCGCCCGTGGCCTCACCGGATCTCGGTCGTCGGGGCGGATCTGCGAGCCGGCCGGGCCGAGTGCCACCAAAGACTGAGGAACCGCCGCCGGGGCGACCACCCGGCAGGGAATCGCCGCGGCTCGAGTGGGGGTTCCGCCCCGCCGCCGGATCCGTGCCGTCGGGGTGGGGAAGGACGCCCTGGGGATGGGGAGGGAGCGCGGCGCGGATGGGGAAGGTGTAACACCCCGGTGTTACGTTAAGCAAAACTCGCCATGTCATCATCATCATTGCATAAGCATTTATGATTAGAAAACCCTAATTCAAACAATTAAAATGAGTTTATGACTCTAGGGTGTTGTTTGAGTTCTTTATATCACATGTGTATGTGTTGATAATCTAAACTTCACTCACATGTTTACTTTTTATTAATAAAAGCCATCAACTAAAATGAATCTTGATGTTTGCTAGTGCTTGGCTAACTCTAACTCACATCTCAAAGATGTTTTACAAGTCAAGTGAGGTACAATGAAGAACCAAATTTGAAATGGGAGTTCAAAATCCTAAACCCTAGCTTGAGGGCTAAGTGTTGGGTTTTGAATTTCACTTTCAATTTTGGTGAGCTAATTGTAATTAATTTTCTAAATAAAAGTTGCTAACCAATAGCACTATTTCAAAGTATGAACTTTGTACTTTGAAAGTGTACTATTGGTTGGGTTTGAAAAGTGCCACATCATCATAATTTATTTGCCCAAAGATTCAATTTGAAAATCATTTCAAAAAGGGAGATTTTGAAAGTGTTTTTACCCCTTCATAATTTCACCTCAAAATATTCAAAATTTGGGAAATATTCCAAAATACAGTTTGTGCATCTCTTTGAGCTCTACAACTTTGGTATATAAAGTTTTTCAAGTTTTTTGAATAAAATTTGGATTAATTTCAAAAGTAATTTGAATTTCAAATTGTTCCCTTTTGAGTTTTAAACTACACTTCAAAAAATTATTGGGTTTCATGAAAAATTTCCTAAATGAAAGTTGTAGACATTGAGAAATGGAATAACTTTTATTTTTGGAGATTTTCATCTTTTATTCAAAATTTGAAAGTAATTTTGAAATCCCAAAAGATAGGGTTTTATCCCCTTTCCAAATTTGATGTTCAAATTCAAAAACTATTTGGAATCTGCCCAAACTCCTTAAATCAAAGTTGTAGAGCTGGAAAAGTTACACAATTGGTATTTTGGGATATTTTTGTGAACAGTTCAACTTTTGAAAATAATTTTGAAATTGGAGAGAAAAGGTGGCACTTGTCTGATGTAGTGAGAGGGGGGTGGGACGCTACCGCCCGGCCGCGCCATGCGGCCGGCCGGCCGACGGCCGCCGTGGCCGTTCGCCCGTTCAGCGTTTCCGCGCCTCCAACCAGCTTTCCCGGCTTCGTGAAGACCCCTGGCCCCACCTGTCCAGCCGGTCCCTTTGTTTATAAAAAGCCGTCGTCGTCGTGGCGCATTCTCCTTTTCCCCTCCTTTGCTCACCGCCGGCCGCCACCCTTTGCGTTGCAAAATTCACACTCCACGCGCCGTCATCGCTTCCTCCATCTTGCCAGTAGCTCCGCCTTGATCTTGCGCTTCTTTTGAGTTAGGAAGTGCAAGTTGAGGTCGCCGGGAATCGCCTTAACCGAGCCATCCCCTTCAACTCCGACCAACCGCCGCCGCCCGTGGTGAGACACCGCCGTTCGCCCTCCTCCGGTCCCGCTCTAGGGTGTTTTAGCGTCGCGTCGGGTTCGCCTGAGTGTGCTGGTCATGTTGGTGTACTGGCGCCGTCGGAGAAGCTCGGAGGAGCTTTTGTCACCGGCGGCCGTGCTCGGGCGAGCCGGGTCATCGCCCCGGTGTTTCGGGGTCGGCATAGGTTGTGTAGCGGCTTCGTTGAGCGCGGCGTAGGACGAGAGTCCGTTGAGGTAGTTAGTTTCGCCGGAGAAACGTCGTCGGCGAAAGAACCGCCGTTGGCCGTGGCGCCGGCACTCGTTCTCCGTCGGAGAGGAGGGAGGAGGAAGGAAGGGCCGACAGCGGGGGGGCGCCTGCCGCCTGCAGGCAGCCTGGCCGTGGGCTCGACAGCCGCAGGGCGCGCAGTGAGGCGGGCCTTGCGGGCCGAGTTGGGCCGCACAGTGAGCCCAGCCCGAGGAAAACAAAGAGTTTTTTCTTTTTTCTGTTTTTAATTTCCAAAGTTACGGTTTTCATCTTTTTGTGTTAATTTCATCGGGCGGATAAAAATACAATAAAAATATGTGTGTGCTCTTCATAATATGCTCTATCTATGAAATTTATTTTGTGTGCTAATTAGATGGTAATGAGTTTAATTATGAAGT